>LRSR01001389.1:0-12101 GCA_001579985.1 Hypsibius dujardini | reverse complement strand
GGACGGACGGACGGACGGACGGACGGACAACGGATGGACGGACGGACGGACGGACAACGGATGGACGGATGAACGGATGGACGAACAACGGATGAGGGACAACGGATGGACGGACGGATGGATGACGGACAGATAAGCAGCAGACGGACGGACGGACAGCATGGGAGGGATAAATAGCCTAGTGCTGCATTCAGAGAGGGATAAAATAGCCAGAGTTCTATTCGGCCCCAGGGAGGGGTAGAATAGCTGTAGCCATTTAATTTACAAAATCTTGGATTTGTATGAAATTCGACCACCTGTGCTCTAGAGTGAGGCCATAGCCACTGGTCAACAGCCCTTTTTGTATGACAATGTCTTCCATCCTCCGAAGAAGAAAAGAGACCATGACTTGGTTTGTTCCAGGTGGCTCGCTGGGTGGAAGTTTTCGGAAACGCGACGACCTGCATGCTGCCAACAAGAAGATTAAAGAACTCGAGAAAGAAAATGCGGAACTAAATTCCGGCCGCCAATCTCTTCAGATAGAACTGGAGCAGATGCGGGAATGCATGGATGAAGTGAATGATCCCGACGAGGCAAACCAGCCGCTGCTGCTGCGGGTCCGCGACGTGCTCCACAAGCTCGACTCGGCTGAGATGATGTGCGAAGACCTGTTGGACGAGAATCAGGACCTCAAGAAGGAGCTTCGCGCCCTGGAAGCCGAGATGGACGAGCTGCACGACAACTTCCGGCAGGATCAAGCCATGGAATTCCAGACCATCCAGAAGGAGCTTGAACTGACGATGAAAAACTGTCGGATATTGCAATTCAAGCTGCGAAAGTCGGAGCGAAAATGTGACGAGATTGAGTCGGACAAGATGCTGTATGAGGTGAAGCTGCGGCAGCTGACCAGCGTGTCTGCGGGCTCATCCCTCGAGAACGGACAACTTCGTGAGCTGGCTAATGAGCTCCAGCAAACCAAAGAGGTATGGCAATTAATTCAAAGTCAAAACGAGACTGCTTTAGCAATTCGCCACACCCACTGTACCGGTATTACAGACTCTACAAACATGGCCACAATTTTGGGTGGCAGACTATAAGCCAAAAAATGTGATCCAAGTTCGAGCCAAATTAAGTCACCGCGCGCACACGCGCACACAGCACGCACGCACGCACGCACACAGCACGCACCACTACAGCTGACCATGTAGCCGCTACTCAGTTGATCGATTGATTGAACTTAATTAGTAAGCGGAATTTAGAGCAGCTTGCTCAATCTAATTTTTCTGCTGGGCCGAGCTGGGCCACAGCACGCACGCACCACTACAGCTGACCATGCAGCCGCTACTCAGTTGATCGATTGATTGAACTTAATTAGTAAGCGGAATTTAGAGCAGCTTGCTCAATCTAATTTTTCTGCTGGGCCGAG
Organism: Hypsibius dujardini; assembly: GCA_001579985.1. Taxonomy (NCBI): domain Eukaryota; kingdom Metazoa; phylum Tardigrada; class Eutardigrada; order Parachela; family Hypsibiidae; genus Hypsibius; species Hypsibius dujardini. The sequence continues at coordinate 10,696 of LRSR01001389.1, read as the reverse complement.
CATTAAATCAAAGATTGAGGAGAAAGCAGTGGCAAGCTCTAGCCAGGAGTGGCTCAAACTCAGACCACCCTGATGGCTTGAACTGCGCCACCCAAAATTGTGGCCATGTGTGTATGTACGCAAAACTAAAAAAACGACCGCCAATTACTGAGAGAAATCTCAAATCGGATCTCAATATGCGATTTGCCTCGTGAAATTTTAGAAATACACTTTGGCGTCTAGCAAAAAATTTTGTTAGAAAGCGTTGATTTATGTTTTATGGAAATTTTAACAATTTTAATTTAGTTCCAAAAAGTATAAGGTTAACTTTTTTATTTGCCCGCTCCCAAATTATGCATCTTTAAAAAGGTTTATTTCCTTCTCCATCGTAGGTGAACAAACGGTTGCAAGAAGAGATTGAGCATATTGAGGAGGAGCGGAATTCCATTAAAACGGGTTATGATATTCTGGCCAAGACCTGCATGGATCTGGAGAAACAGCGCGATGCCCAGCGGTCCCAGGTGGAGAAACTGAAGAACGAGGTCAGTGCGTGTGTGTGTATTGTAGAATTCCGATCAATTGATGCTGATTCTTGCCCCCCCCCCAGTAAATTAGTTCCGACGGGCCGAAAATCCTAAAGTGCTTCAATCAAGTAATCCATCACCCGATTCTCACACAATTTGTAGCGAGAATGTAGGCAATCAGGCACGTGCAGTCTTGTGGTCTCCCATTTTGCAACCAATCAGCTTCAATTTCTTTTGACTGAGCTGATCGCACATAGACACGTGGCCAGATTACTGGGTGGCAGAGTTCGAACCACTTTTTAACTAGGGGCAAGCAAAATTGGGTGGCCCGAGTTTGAGCCAAACACCCAGTATTATGGTCATGTATGTAGCGCCAGTTGATCGGTATTCAACAGTACCAGATTGACCGATCTCAAGGGACACTTTTTTGCCCTACCCGTTAATTTGATCCACCCCGGATCATATTTGTTCATCACCGTTTGCTATTGCTTACCTACAATCAATCAATTGACTGATTCGATGTGTGCGTCAAGAAATTCTTCTTAATCAATCAATCAATCGCTGCCAACTTGGTTTTAAGTTTCAACCAATTACGACACAGTGAATCCGATTGAACAGTCAACCGATGACTGGAGGGGGTGGGGCTTAACAGTCCTTTAAGATCGGGGGAATACGGTACCAGCTTGACCGATCTAAACCTGGCCTTGTTATTGTACACGACGATTTGTCATTATTCCCGGGATTCCCGCGCGGTACTTACTCAAGCTTTCGATCAAATGGAAAGTCAACTTTCGGTCACGGATAGGGTCTCCAAAAACTGCGGGAAAACAAGACCAAAACTATTTGATCAATGCATTATTTGTCCGTCAAGCCGGGTTGTCGCAGCGACCGCTGTTGTTTTTAGAAACGTTGTTTTTGCAAGGGCGACTCGGCACGGAAGTCATCATCCCATTCCAACGACGCGTACCACCAAACATCCGAACAGGTACCAGTATGTAATCTGGGTCCCTTCCTGCCTGCTTATCACATACACACACACACACACATCATGTATACACACATGTACTGGGACAAATATCTTTTGTGCTGTAACACATGTAATATAGACACGTGGCAAAAACCTCAGGCCGACCGAATTAAAGCCAACTTTTTACCGGCGTCTAGCAAAATTGGTGGTCGGAGTTTGATCCGATTTTGGCCAATGCGTGCATCTGTTTTTGACCACAGCTTGACCACACAGTCTTTTGCTCTATCGATTGATTGATTGGACTTACAATTATTTCGGCGATCTGGTGTTAAATCAATGAATCAAACGATGAGACATAGCTGCACGCATTGGCCAAAATTGGCTCAAACTCCGACTACTCCATTTTACTGGGCGCTGGTGAAAAGTTGGCTTCAATTCGGTCGGCCTGAGGTTTTTGCCACGTGTGTAGCTCCCCAATCTGTGCTCGCACTGTGCGACTTGCGACATTTGTTGCCTTAACCGAGGTCTTTTCTTCTGTTTGCAGAGCCATAATGCCCAGTACTACTCGCAAAGTCCGCCGAAGGGTCAGTATGATACCAACCAACTTCTGCGCGATCTCCACGAATCGGTCGAACGGCAGACCGACCTGCGCGACCAGCTGAACTTTGCCGAAGAGGAAGCCAAACGCCTTCGAAAGCAAGTAACCGACATGGAGCACGACAACGAGAGTCTGCAGCGCCAGCTGAAGAAGATCTCCTCCGCCAGGAATTCCGGGGACTTTAGCAAATCCGGCGAGGTCCTTGAAGCTATGCGTTCCAATGAAGAGCTGAAGATGCAGCTCGATGTGTCGGAGCATGACATATCCTCCCTCAAGCGGCGTCTCAGCGAAACGGAGCACGCTAATGATAACCTCACGACCGAGCTCAAGCACATGAAGGCGTCCTTCCAAGAGCTCAAAGAAGCAAAGGACAAAATTGCTGCCATCATGGAGGAGCCGGAAAGTTCCGGCCCCGGACGACCGCGTTCGTATTATGAACAGAAGATTAAACTTCTTGAAGCGGAGACAAATGATTTGAGGAAGAAGCTGGTAGATAAGGAACGCCAGTTGGAACGGATGACCTCTGAGGTGGAGATTGCCAAGAGGAAGGGCGGACAGCTGAATCGGAGCAAGTCGTTGGATGATTATCAAGTTGTGGATTTGAAACGACAACTGCAAATGGCGGAACAGGAAATAACCCAGCTCCGACAAAAGGCCACGGCGTTGGAGGCGGATAATGATCGTCTCTCAGCCGACTATAAACGCCTTCAGTTCAAGGTACGATTCGGAATGTGTTTAATTAATGACAGAACAGGACAAATTGTCGAGTCAGATTGCGCTCGAAGGGAAAGAATATTGAACTAATCGGAGAAGTGGTTGAATTGAGTGAGGGTGAGGGAGCGCAAGAAGGATTAAGCACAGCACTCCATGTAGATGACAATGAGTGGAACGGTGGGCGGTTGATCACGCGATGCGAATGACCACGTGGGACGAACAACAACGGTCACTCGGTACTGGTTAGGGATGGCATCACGTGTCAAATCAAATCAAATCAGATCAGATCAAGTCAAATTTTCATGGCAAGAAGGAGTGATAAGAAATCAAATGATCAGATGATCAAATGACTTTCAAAATCAAATCAAATCAAAACTGTAGCTTTTCGTCATTTGATGCCATCCCTAGTACTACTGGTGATGTAGTAGTACACACGTGGCAAAAACCTCAGGCCGACCGAATTAAAGCCAACTTTTCACCGGCAAATGGAATAGTCCGAGTTTGGGCCAATTTTGGCCAAGGCGTACAGCTCTTCTCAAATGGCTTGATTCATTGATTTAACACCAGATCGCCGAAATAATTCAAAATCAATCAATCAATTGACTGTGTACAGACTGCGTGGTCAGCCGTGGTAAGAAACAGCTGCACGCATTGGCCAAAATCGGATCAAACTCCGACCACCAATTTTGCTAGACGCCGGTAAAAAGTTGGCTTTAATTCGGTCGGCCGGAAGTTTTTGCCACGTGTAGTACTTCGCCCTTACTCCGAACGACCTTACTTCGTCCTTATTGCCTTACCCCGAACGATCTTGTACCGGTACGAGTATGACGCAGAGTGTGTATTTCAGCTCACTCTCCACTTCGTTGATAAATCGGCTCGCTCATGGCTTTCTCTTTGATGGCACTTGCTTGATTGTTTGATTTTTAGAAGTGCTATAGTATACTAAGATATAGTACAGCAAATCAAACAATCAAGCAACTGCCTTCAAAGAGAAACCCATGAGTGAGCCGATTTATCGACCGAAGGGAGGGTGAGCCGAAATACAAACTTTGCCTTATACTGTTGCCGCTCTTCCACCAAATCTGACCGGCATTCTCTAATTATCCCACTCGGATTCCATGCCGTTTGGCTCGATCGGTCGTCCACCCACACCGCAATGACGTTTCTGTGTGTTCTGTATTCCGCCTTTGGTTTTTCGTGTGTGCACCAACCGGACTTGAGACCAACAGTGTTATCTTGTTCAGTTAACCAAAAAAACAGTTAAAATGAAAAAATCGATTGCAAAAATATTTGATTGTTACACATTTATCATCAAACTTGCTGTTGTTGTTCCAGGTGGGAACGAAACGGGGATCTACGGAGGAGATCGAGGTGCCCCGGAGTAAGAATAACCGGTCCATGGATGACCAGCGATCTGGTGAGGACTCGATGAAATACCAGCCTGACCTCGCTGTCCTTGCCAGTACCGGCAAATCGGCGCAGAACCTGGTTGACGAACTGTCCAGCCTGAAGAAACACGTCGATGAAAATAAGAAAGTGATGGCAGCAGCTCGGACCACTTTTGAAAGAGTCCGTGGCGCTAAGCCGGCTCTGCGGAAGGACGTCGCAACACGACAAGAACTCAAGACTCGTATTGACGACCTGGAAAAAGATCTTCGTGAGTGAATAATGTTGCGACCATGTTGATTATGTTTTACCCTAATAACCTGTTTGCAGAGAGCTCAATTCTGGTGGCCGAACAAGAGAGCACGTCCGCTCAACGTCTTTTTACCGAGGTCGAAGAGATTCGCTCCAAAATACAACGAGAGGTCCCGGACCTGCCCATTTCCGATGAAGTCAAGGACGCTCGTCTGAAACTGCTAGCGGCCGAACAACAAATTGACACTCTTCGCACGGAAATTAAAGATCTCCAAAATAATCTTACCGAGGAGAGGCGCAGAACTAGATCGGTACAAAATCTGTTGCGTTTTAATTTGATTAGGACCTTCAAGCATTGTATCCGCGGGAATGTTACCGTATTCCCCCGATCTCAAGGGACACTTTTTTGCCCTACCAGTTAATTTGATCCACCCCGGATTTTATCTATTCATCACCGTTTGCTTTTATTTACCTACAATCAATCAATCAACTGATTAATTGCGTCCGTCAAGAAATCCCGCGTAATCAATCAATCAATCGTTGTCAAGTTGCACTTAAATTTCAACCAATCACGACATAGTGAATCCGATTGAATAGTCAACCGATGACTTGAGGGGGTGGGGCTTAACTGTCCCTTGAGATCGGGGGAATACGGTACAGCAAAGGACTACGTCTGTGTTGTCTTTGTCTACGCCTACAGAATGTCTATGCATGTCTGCCTGGGTCTGTACCTTTGTCAATGTACACGTATGTCTGCACCACAAATACTAATACTAGTACAAGTTAACTGGAGGGTCCGAGCGATGGGCAAAAGGGGCGGGGCAAGGGGTTAGATAAACACAATCAGTAAATCAATCAGCAAAGCTGCACCGCTTGTTTTGTGGTTACTTTAAATCGTTTTAAAATCATTGATTGATCAGTTGATTGCGTTCACTAACCCCCTGCCCCACCCCTTTTGCCCTTTGCTCGAACCCTCCATTCAACTTTTTCCTGTCGCTTACTGTAACTACTAGTTCTAGTGTTAGTACTACTTACTAGTATTAAGAATGCTCGTATTTACAATTGGCGCTTTCTATTCCAGAATGACTCGGAATCGTTCACTAAAGAGCGCAGTGACACGGAGCTGCGGAATCTGAAACAAGAACTGGGTCGACAGCGGTATATGGCGGAAGAATTGTTGGCCAAGGAGAATATGGTACGGCATCAATCGATGATTTGAACCATTAAAAGCTACTCGAAAAACGGTTTGATCGGCTGATGAAATTTCGACCCGTTGTTTCAGTTATCGAAGCAAGTGATGGAGTGGCAGAAGAAATACCACAGCCTGAAAGAAGCATACAAAGGCGACACTGACGCCTGGCAGAAGGAGCTGACCGATTTCGAGCACGAACTCGCCAAGGAAAAGTCCCTCCGCGCAGCTGAACTCGCCGCCAAAGACTCCGCCAAATCACTCGACAAGGAAGTGCAGTCACTCCGACAGAAGCTCGCCAGCTACGAGGACCAAATCCGAAATCTCATTGAAGCCGGCAAGCTGAAGGAGAAGGAGTGGAAGGACAAACTCACCAAAACCGAATCCGATCTGACCAAGGAGAAATCGGACCACCAGACATTCCGCGAGAAGCATCAAAGCAAAGACGCTGAAGTGACCGCTGAAATGAGCAAAGTCCGTTGCGAGAGTGACAAACTCAAATCGCAGATTGAGAATCTCCAGCGCGAGCAGTACGACAATCAAGCCTTATCGAAGAAAGAGTCGGACAAATTGAAAGCGGAAGTTGAGATTGCAAAAAAGGCCAAAAACGGGCTTGAGAAAGAGGTTCAGGACCTGAAAGCGGAGGTGGAGAAGTTGAAGGGTGACGGGAGGAGTCAGCTGTCGCCGAGTCCTCGCGGCGGTCTGTCCGCCTACGAACGGCAGAAGGCCTCCGACCAGATCAAGGAGGAGGTGGAGAAACTGCACAAACAGAATTACGATCTGCAGAAGCAGTTGCTGGACGCGAGGAGAGCCGGGGATGAAGCGGCCGAGCTGATTGCGCGGAATGAGCGAAAGTGGGCCAGCGATCGGGATGAGGTGAATCGAAAGCTGCGACAGGATGAGAAGATTCACAAGGCGGAGATCTCGGCGGTGACGATGCGGTTTGAGAATAAGCAGAAACTGCTGGAGGATGAGATTAAGACGATGAGTTCCAGTGTGAAGCAGCTGAAGAAGGAGCGGGAGACCTTGCAGGAGCGGTTGGATGATAACCTGAGGGAGGTGCAGAAGTTGCGGCATGAACATGCTGACTCGTCGGCCAAACTTGAGACAGCGGTAAGGCAAGACGGACAACTCAATTTGCTCAAGCCATATTTACAGCTGCTTGCAGGTTACTTGCAAACTTTTGATTTGGTGTGGTTTGACAAATAAGACTACACGTTGTTTGATTGGGGGAAATTTCAAGCTGCCTTATCGATCAATCAACTCAATCTGCGCATTACGAATTTCGTTGCCCAAAAATCTTGATTTGTTGTCGTTTTCTTCGATTGATTCATGTCTGGGTATTCATTAAATTCGAGCTGGCCAAAGACACTTCCGTCAAAACCGTGCAGGATATTGCACGTGCTGCCCCGGAATTGTGAAACAAGCTGGTTACTCGGGAGCAGTGCGAGGCTTTGTGGGAGAGTATTCCGAACCGCATCGCTGCAGTCATTGCGAAGAAGAAGGCGCGAATCAAGTACTAATCGCTTGATTGATTGTGTCTTTTTGGTTTGAATTTGTCAAGGTAATCTGTCACCCGTTTTCACTTTCCACTGTGCCAAATTTCTTTTGCTTTAAGAAATTAAAACTTTGTAACATGTGTAGTCTTGCGGCTCACAATACGTCAAAGCAAAAGTTTGCAAGTAGCTGTATCACAGTTGGTCGCCGCAGAGATTTGTGAAGTTATTCGTATCTTTGCTTCAGACCACCTCTTTGATGTCCCTGCGAACAGGCCGAGATGGCTTTGAGAAGCAGCTGGAAGACGCCCAATCGAAGACCATCAAGTACGAGCAAGAGCGCAACGAGGCCAAGTCACGTGCAGCCAAAGAGAAGTCTTCCTATGAGCTTCGGATCTCAGAGCTGCAGGACAAGTTGTCACAGGTATTGCTCCCCAAAGTGCTTGATCGTTGGACGTTTTAACTCACCGTGACTGGTGGTGTAGTACGAAGGTCAACACGCAAAGCTGTCGGCATATGCGCTGAAAACGCGGAACCTTTCGCCATCTTCCACCGCCACCACGCGGAGTCGCACCAACGGCGAGCTCGATGAAAGCAATGCCAAAGAGAAGTTGGAAGTGGTTGAGAAAGCACTCAAACGGTCGGAGAAGGAGGTCATCGAGAGCAGAGCACAGGTGTCGGCTATTCAGCTGGACAAGCAACGTGAGAGCGACCTCTTGAGAGCCAAAATAAGAGAAGTAAGGAGTGTACTCTCAAGTATCCGCTTCCTTTTGGATTTTAATTTAGTCCTGATTAAATACACCTGACACAGTCATTAACATGGTTTTCGTTGTGCACAGCTCCAAGACAAGCTGGGACCAATCAACGATGCACACAACTCTCTCAAGCTTGCCTACGACTCAATGCGCACCGAATATGAGGTTGTGCGAATCGACCGTGACGACCTGGCGGAACGGTTCTCCGAAACCGAGAGCAGTCAGATTAAAGAGCGCGGCAAGATTGACCAAATTCTTGCAGAGGTGAAGTACACGCTCGATGTAAGACTTTCCGGGTGAAACTTAAAAAAAAACATATCCGATTGGACTTTTCAGATCCAACGCCTGAAAGAGGTAGCACCGCTCTTCACGTCGGATGAAGACATTCGCGCCCAGTCGCCGAAGCGCACTCCACGTGTCAGGCAACGTGACGCCTTCTTCGACGACAAGTCCGCGACACTCGACGTGCCCGATCATAAGAAGAACAAGGGCAAGAAGAGTGCTGACCTCCAGAAGGCCATTGACAACGTGAGAGCGATTTTTAATTAATACACTTTCGACAAAGAATTTGCACCATTAACCACTTGGACCACTTGGGTTGAAATAGATCACGAAAGTGAGCGAGGACATTAAAGCTGAACGAAAAACGAGACGGCCGATCCTTCCTTATGGCCAGTCCGGCAAACGGTAAGACACAACATAAGCCTGCCGTGAGTCTGTAATCATACACGAGTTCAATCTTCACCAGGTCGCACTCCGCGTCGATCGCTGAAGCCGGCTGCGGTCCGAATCCCCCGATGCGACGGTACGGTAGTCTACCCTTGTAGCAGCTTGAAACTACCGGCACGGCAAAGCATGCCTTTCAGCATGGCTTTTGCTGGTTGAGTGGGCCGCCCAAGGACTGCAACTAACGGAATGCTCTCTTCTCTCGCTCTCCAGGTACCCCAGTGTGGATGCCGACGAGTCGTCTGACAACACCAACACCGTCACCCTGCCCGCACCCACACCGCTGCGTGCCATCCAAAAGCCCGTTGCCTTTCCCTCGACACGCAATCCACGTTTCCCCTCCATTCCGCCGAGTTTCCTCGTGACTCCGCCGTCGACGGTGCGCGACAACCTCCGCAGTCGGTCGTACGAGAAGCAGTCGGTGCACGGCTCCGCCGGCGCCATCTCCGAGGAGTGCTTCCGCGACCCCGGCGGCAGCTGGGATTCCATCGACAGCGACATCAGCATTGAGTCGTGGAACTACCCCAGCCTGCAGGCCGCCGCCCATCGCGGCGGACCGAGTGAGCGGTTCGTCTCCATGCCCAACCTCCCGGAGAAGGTGGACTCGGCCACCTCGACGGACGACAAACCGCGGCGGGGCATGTTCGACGCCGCCAAGGCTAAGAAGAAGATCATGGCGCGGTTGCGACCGTTGTCGCAGCACTCCTCCAAGGAGTCTTTGCAGGAAAGTGTGGAGGTCACCTCAACGGAGGGTGGCTCCAGTGGGTTCTTCGACCGGCTGACTCATCCAAACACGGCTATGACACAGACCTCTCGCACGCCTTCACCGTCACCACAACCGTCCACGAAGCTGTCGATGGACACGAAGTCGTCGGTGCCGCCCAGTCCGGTGGCGACGGTCGCTGTGATAGATCCCGTTGTGCCTGCTGTGGTGCCAAAGGGTTCGCCCGGTTCGCCGTATAAGACCGCGGTGCCGAAGCCTGGACCGGATAAGGGCTCGAAAGTGAGTCAGGCTAGCGGAACGTTAGAAAAGGCTGCGGCTTCCCAGTCCAGCGTAAACGCCGCGTCGGGATCAGCGAAGCCAGCAAGTGCTGAGAAGGATACCCGGCTGAAGGATGACAAAATCAGCTCAGCGAGCGGCAGAAAACCCTTGGACATTAAGACTTGGAGAAAGCCCATATCGGATTTGGCCAAGAAATTTGAGACCAAGAAATGAACGGGGTATCTTTGCTGCTGCTTCAATTCATTTCTGTTGCAATAATCTAGCACCTTGCCAATTTTTTTACAAAAAGGAGCGTATCACTTCTGGTGTGACAGTTTCTTTCGGCTGAGAATCCTGGTGCGTTAGCTGCCTAAATAAATTTCAAAATTTATAACTGACCCGATAACCGTACCACAAGCGGACCAGTTTTTCAGCAGACGGAAGTTGTCTAAGTAGAAAACGTATCGCTGCTCCGACGAACCATGCACTTGCGACGGATTGTATGAATCTGTACAGTATATGGTGTCTACATGGTTGTATGGTGTCTGTGTGGTTAAATGGTGTCTACATGGTTGTATGGTGTCTGTGTGGTTAATTGGTGTCTACATGGTTAAATGGTGTCTACATGGTTGTATGGTGTCTGTGTGGTTAAATGGTGTCTGTGTGGTTAATTGGTGTCTACATGGTTAAATGGTGTCTACATGGTTGAATGGTGTCTGTGTGGTTAAATGGTGTCTACATGGTTGTATGGTGTCTACAAGGTTGTATGGTGTCTAATGTAGATATGGTTATCTATCGTTGAATCAACTGAGTTTGATGATGAGGTAACGGATGAGTGCTTCTAGAAATATTCACCCTTTCTTCACGAGTGGGTTTGTTGGAGCCATCCTATCTACCCTACTTCAATTAAAGGATCCTCCAAAACACTACAAATAGACAGATTGTGGTCCGTTGAGAGCTTTAACAGGCTAATGAAACCCAAAACGGTTCCTACATTACAATACTGGCTTTAGTGGAGTCTGATTGTGTCGTGTCATCCGTCAGTTCTGCCTCGGACACGCCCAATTATTCTGCTTGGTCAACAGGTAATTCGTTGATGAAACAACGGCTCGTTAATTTTCATTAACG
>LRSR01001386.1:0-12528 GCA_001579985.1 Hypsibius dujardini | reverse complement strand
CAGACAGACAGACAGACAGACAGACAGACACACAGACAAACAAAGTGGTAGTTGCACTGGCATCAGACAAACAGACGAATACTCAGTTAAAGTAGAGAAGCATAGAAACGTACAGACAAATCAGATGGGCAGCTACTTAGGGACCTATATTAAAACTAAAGAGCTTCACCCTTTCCAGATAAAGGTGCCAAAGTACCACCAATATAACGACACTTCGGGTGCCGTCTGCAGATGCTTAATTATAGCCGACACCCATTACGCATAGACCGCGTCGCTGACGACGACTGTTGTCTTTTTGCATATACACTATACTATGTAGTGTGGTACTTTGCCTGTGTGTATTTTTGTTACATACGTAGACCTGCGGCTTCTTTTTTTAACTATAAATAAACAGACATCCGTCACACATACCGTATGTTCCGCAACAGCTCTTTCTTCGGCTGGGTCGTTCTCATCTTCATCTCAATATTTATCCAAAAAGAGTTCCCCTTCCGAGGAGCCAGAATATTATATCTCAGTCACTGCTGTGTATGTCTGTGTTTTCTTGCTGCCGATTTTCTACGCGATGGGATCGCTGGTGGAGGAGCTTGTTGATTTGGCGGTCCGTGGCGTGAGTTCCGTGGCGAGCTGTGGGACTATAATGCGGCAATCCGCATCGCTGTTGCCTGCCTGGTCGACGACAGTGTGGGCGAAGACCGCGCTCGGACTGGGGAGTGTCGTGGCGGTGTACGCCGGTTTGGGGTTCCTGCAGCCGTTAAGTGGTGTGGTGGATTTTGCGGTCGGCGAAGCGGGGAAGGTGGTGTTAGCCATTGTGATCTCGTTTGCGGTGACGGCTTATTTGAACTATTATTGCCATAAGGGATGGGATGTAGGGAGGGTGGATTGTACGGGGAAGGCCGTTTTTGTTACCGGTTGCGATTCCGGTTTCGGGTATGTCTGTGCCTGTATCTAATCTGTGTCTCTGTCTCTGTCTCTGTCTGTGACTCTGTCTGTGTCTGTGTCTGTGTCTCTGCGTGTGCGTGTGCCTGTGTCTGTGTCTGTGTCTGTGTCTGTGTCTGTGTCTGTGTCTGTGTCTGTGTCTGTGTCTGTGTCTGTGTCTGTGACTCTGTCAGTGACTCTGTCTGTGACTCTGTCTGTGACTCTGTCTGTGTCTGTGTCTGTGTCTATGTCTGTGTCTCTGCGTGTGCCTGTGTCTGTGTCTGTGTCTGTGTCTGTGTCTGTGTCTGTGACTCTGTCTGTGACTCTGTCTGTGACTCTGTCTGTGACTCTGTCTGTGTCTGTGTCTTTGTCTATTCTTTGCCGAAATATGGAAGACTGAAAGGCAGTCTGCTGAATCTACAGGTTCGAGACTGCTCTTCGTCTCTACTGCTCCGGCTTCCATGTGTTCGCGGGTTGTCTGGAGCCAGGAATTAACGGTGCTCTCACCCTATCTAAAGTGGACGGAGGTCGGCGCCTGATTCCTGTTCCGCTAGATGTGACCGATCAAGATCAGATCGACGCAGCGTACAATGTCGTCGCGGATGTGTGCCAAGAAAACCAACTCGGTTCGTATTTCTTTTTTATTCAGGTGTGGGAACCTACCCGTTTTCGCTGTCCCAGGGCACGCCGAGGACTTTAGAACAGCTGGCCGAAGAGTTGTCGACATCTGAACATCTCGCGTGATTTAACTTAATTTATTTGCAGAACTTTGGTCCCTCATCAATAATGCAGGAGTAGCGGCTTTTTCTGAGCTGGAAATTTGCTCGCTGCAAGTGTACCAGGTGAATAAGACCACGTGTACTATATAAATAAAACTTGCTTCTTGAATTAGCATATTTTGATAACTCGTGTATGTTAGTCATCACGATAGACGACTTACGCTTGTGTTATGACTGACTGTCTCATCATTGGTAGACTATATACACTAAGAAACAGACACGACGCAGGGATGGCGTTATAGTAAGCACGAGGCAGACAGACAGACAGACAGACAGACAGACAGACAGACAGACGAACAGACAGGTAGGTAGGCATGCAGACAGTCAGAGAGACAGACAAGTGAGCAAGCAAGCAAACAAATACCTTGATCAATAATTAGATGGAAACAGTGGATACAGCTGGACAGGGAAATGTAACCGACAATTAAACCGTTCGATACATAAGATCAAAAGAAAAATGACCGGCGGACAAAGGGCAAAGGCAGCACGTGAATTTGAAAGTATACACCCTCAGGCCATGAATCTCAATTTTATGAATGACTGAATCAATGATTAATTACGTGATAGTTGATACCTTGTTGATCTCAAAAACGCCGATTTGGCGGAACTAAAATAAACATAAAGAAAATTAATTGCAGCAGTCATGGCGCTTTCGTTGCGGTAATGTTCCCCTATCGCAGAAGAAAAATATTAAAAAATACTTCCTTGTATTTATTTAAATATTTCCCCGTGGTCTTAACAGCGCTGCAAATAAGTGTCTGTGCTGTGTCTGTGTCCTGTGTCTGTGTCTGTGTCTGTGTCTGTGTCTATGTCTGTGTCTGTGTCTGTGTTCTTTGTCTATGTCTGTGTTTTTGTTTTTGTCCTCTCTTTGACCATCTGCACTGTTTTCTACACTGATATATATTAATTTGTAATTAGTAAATAGTATTAGGGAACATCCGTTAATGACGTCAGTATTGATTAGGGGGGTAGGGGAGGCAAAAAATACTTGAAAAATTCTGACCGCAAGGTATGGGGGGTAAGCCGGCGTCCTGACGTCAGCTTTGGGGAACCCAGTAGAGTTGGAAATGATTAATTTTGGAATTTCTGTGGCAATTCCTATTTTTTGAGCATTACACAACCCTCGATTGTACGCTGTAATGACCGCCGGTCCTGCCGCGGTTGTTGGCAATCTTCGTTCCCCAAGGTGTTTTCTGATCGGTTTCTATCTCCTCCATTTCGTAACGTCAGTGGCCCAAAAGGACCAGTTTCTGCTGACCCCGCTACAGACGAAGAAATGAGCGATGATGACGAGGTCGCTGCTGACGTACCAGCGTCGCCCAAGGATATTCCTATCATTTCAGATGTGATGATTGGATGCGTAGCGACCTGGTGGAGGACAGGCCCGATTTGGAGTGATAAAGATACATTTCAGGTTTTTTCTGTAATGGAAGGGGTCTTTGGTTTCTGACGTCAGAAACTGAAGATCTGAGGGGTGGTAAAAAAATTCTGACGAACTCTGACGTTAGGGAAGGGGGAGGGGTTGTCGAGTCGCCTAATAAAAATTACTGACGTCATTAACGGATGTTTCCTTAATACTATTGCATATATTGAATTATAATAAAAAATAAATACTAAATATTTCTACATCCTTCTTCACTATATAGCAAATATTAAATATTAAACAATATAGCAACAAATATATTAAAATGGGCGGAATTATTCTAGCTGAGTCGTAAAGTATTTATGTCGACAAATGTGGAAGTAGTAGCAGTATTTTTATTCTGTGCCTCTTCTTTCAGCGAGTCCTCGACGTCAACACCTTGGGCACGGTGCGAATGACGAAGAAGTTCCTCCCTCTCCTCCGACGATCTCAAGGTCGCGTGGTCATCGTCAGCAGCCTGGCTGGTATGTTTGATCTCTCTGACTCTGAAAAAAAGTCTATGGCCCCGTTGTCATCAGACGGTTCCATGAAGTGCCTGAACTTTCGGTCATCGTAGTCTTATGACATATACTACAGACCTCTTAAGAGCTGACTTCTTCCGGAGGACGCGTTAGGCGCATGACATTGGTCGCTGACCTACTTCACCGATATTAGTACGTGCTTTTTTTGCTTTGTTTTCAGGATGCCTGGCGTACCCTGGACTGACGGCGTACTGTATGAGTAAACACGCAGTCGCGGTCTTTGCTGAGTGCCTCCGCGCGGAGGTCAGGAGGTGGAACATTTCCGGTACATCGTAGGCAATAAATCTCTTTGCACCTGTTTGATTGCATCAGTCATGCATGAAAAGCTACTGTCCATCTGTCCATCTCACTGTTTGTCTGTCTGTGTGTCTGTGTGTCTGTCTGTGTGTCTGTGTGTCTGTGTGTCTGTGTGTCTGTCTGCCTGTCTGTCTGTCTGCAGCTTCTCACATGATTTCCATGCCTGTCTGCAAATTATTAACGAACTTTCAACTTGGTTGTAGTGGCCGTGATCGCCTGCACCGGCTATCGCACGCACATGCTCAACCCCGCCAAACTGATGCAGGAGATCGAACAGGAGTGGAATACCACGCCGGAGGAGATCCGGCAGGTCTATGGCGAAGACTACTTCCGCAACTTCATGACCTCCTACGTGAGGAGACTCACCTCGGTCAACGCCAACATCGGCGAGGCCGTTGATACCATCGTCGCGGCTTGCGAGTCCCTCCGGCCGAGGGAGCGCTATTTCACCTGCTTCAAGGGAGAGCTGCGCTGTTTAGCGCGCTTCCTGCCTGCGCCATGGCAGGATGTGTATATGGGCCTGTTCGAGTCGTTCGAACCGATCTTCGCCTGGATGCGGCCAGCGAAGAATCCGGTCGTCTCGGAGCAACTGAATAACTTACTCAGGAACCTCCACGGCCGGAGGGAGAGCAGTGTGGATGATGTCTGTGATAGAGAGAGGAGGAGGACTCCGGCCGGTAGTAGCATCACCTCTCGTATTTCAGACGGTGAACTCTTTCAAAAAGGATGACGGATTTGTTTTGTTTTTTTTTGGCACACAAAGTGATTGTGATTTTGTTTGCTACAATCACATGTACACACATAAGCTTCTGGAGATATCTGGAATAATCGATTCAATTTTATTAGGTCCCATGTAAAATTCAACCAGGTGACACATTTGTTAAGGGTACTTGTGCATTATCTGCAAACTGTTCAGACATCAAAAGAGAAGCCACCCAACCCAACATGCAGTTTCTCAGACAGATAAACATACAGACAGACATAAAAACGGACAGCGGGACACGTGGAGGGACAGACAGACAGACAGACAGACAGACAGACAGACAGACAGACAGACAGACAGACAGACAGACAGACTGACAGACAGACTGACAAACAGAGAGACAGACAGAGAGACAGACAGAGAGACAGACAGAGAGACAGACAGAGAGACAGACAGACAGACAGACAGACAGACTGACAAACAGAGAGACAGACAGACAGACAGACTGACAAACAGAGAGACAGACAGACAGATAAACGGACGGGCTGCGCACCTTTCCAGCTTACCCAACTCTCCGAATATAGACACAAACTTTACGAAGCATGAGTACTGCATTCCCGGGACTGTCGAACGGCGCACGGATTGTGGAACGAATATTCCGCCACTAGGGCTGTGTGCAGTGTGTGTGACCGACGGGACAAACTTTGAAATTGGACTAAACAAAGTTCTTGTGACACATCGGTGCAATAGATAACTTGATAATTGGATAACATCTGAGCTGAAGAGGAGCATGCCCGAGAGCAGTCCAATAAACCGTATGCTTAAATCGCTGAGCATGCATAAAGATCAGTTAGAGGCAGCGCACAAGGTGGATCAATCATAATGACTGTCTGACGGCAATGACCAGTTTAAGCTAAGCCATTAAAGTCTTGCATTGTAGCCTTGTTCATGAAACCAAGTCGATCGCCTTTGAACTTCTTCTCGTAGATGTAGATGAAGCGGAACAGCATTTCAACTCCATGTTCATTCGCATTTTCGGTGGCTTTGACGGTGAAGGTGGTCCCCAAAAGATCGAGGAGATGACCGAACGGACGGATGTTGGCCTTGTTCCGTCGGTCGTCCACCAGACCCTGAATGTCGTCGTGATGTGTGATGGGAAAGCCACGGCCAAACTTCTTGATATCCTTATAGGCTTCCAGGTTATAGACCTTTCGTAAGTCTCCCTCTTGAGTCAATCTCTTCACACCGAAAGCGTCCTCCTCCAGGTGAATTTTGGCGCGGCCTTCCTCTTTCGGCTCGTACTTCTGCCAGAAGGTATTATTCATTATCACGATCATCGGCGTGTTGATGCCGAGCAGACCGAGGTTGGTCAGGGGCACATCAATGCGGTCGTTGGTGAAGAGAATTATGTCTCCCGGAATGCCGTCGTAGATCATCAGCACCAGCAGTTTCACCAGTTCCTCCGTGTTCCAACCGGTCAACCCGATGGAATCGACGAACTTGTCGAGCTGGAGGATCTCCACCGTCCCGTCGCCGTAGGACTGTTTTGGCTTCTCGCCTTGACCCAGCAGCCACATGAAGGTACTCTTGCCCATACCCTTCGGGCCGACCAGCAGAAGTTTGTTCGTCTGTCTGACAACCAAGTTGAGGCCATTGACAAAGCCCACTTTGGCCTCTCGGTCGCGAATGGGCTGTTGCAATTCCAGCCTCAGCGCTTCCGTATTCTCCTCAGCATCAGCCACAGTCTGCATCATTGCCGCAAGCCGATTTTCGTAGCGCTCCTGTTCCACCTATAGTGTGATAAAGTACTAATTAAAAGGCCGCCATGTTACTAATACCAGCTGACATCTACCGGGCTTGGGAATGCTTTTGAGACAAACTTAGAACCGTCATTTCTCGGTCACTACGCATCTCACTGCTGCCAATTGTTTTTTCTTACGACGCCCATCTATGTGAGCATCCACTGCAGGCCAAAAAATAAAGTTTTATCTACACCCCGGAAAATGCCAGACAAAAACCGATGGCAGACCCGACCTCAATAATGGCCCAGGTCACACCCTCGTTTGCTACCAAAAAATAACGGTATTCAATGGTAAAAGAATAATTTTATTTTCTGTTAATTTTAAATTTATTTTTGAGACGATGATTTTAATTTTGATTTAAAATCAAATTTGGCCCAATTTAAATCTATTTTTATACTGATTTAAAAGGAAGTTAAAGAAAAACGCACACATACAGATTTGCTGCTGCGGTCATAAGAAAGTCAGTCATACCTGATGATCCTGGATTAATTGGGCTTGCGCGGACCTGTAAGTCTCCTCCATCCGCTCGCGTTCCGCTGTGTTGCCTTGCTGAATGTCTGCAATCATGTCCAGATGCTGCGAGTGATTCTTCGCCTGTTATTCAGCAAACATGCGCTGGTTTTCTGCCATGGCGTTCGCGTGCTGTTCAATGATCGCATTGGCATTGTTTTCCTGTTCCAACTTGTGCTTTTTTACTAAATCTGCCTGTTGATCCAGGAACGTGGCTTCCATTCTCGCCCGGTCCTTTTTCGATGCGGTCTGAATGCCATCCAGTGCGGCCTGATGCTGTGCATGGAGTTGGGCCTGTTGGTCAAGCAGCCGTTGATCTCGCTCCGCCATCGCCTGGGCATGGCGCCGGTCGAGAGCCTCCAAGTCGACTCCGTGGTCTTGTTGTTTCGACCCGAATAGCCCCATGATTGCGGAAGAAGTTGCGGGAATAAGAGCCTGTCACATACCCCCTAGGTTGCTGGATGGAGCCGGTACACGCTGAACGTTGCTGATCAGGCATAAACGGTGATCATGCTGCACTACGGTTTACCCTTGAAAGGGGAGAATCATGGATAATGCGAATGTTTAACTACACTGCTAGAACATGTAAATCGATACACTTTTGAGGCGATCTGTTCTCCCTTCGAGAACCCGGAAGTCCTGTTGACCTTAAGATACACAATAATTATGAGTACCGCTTTTCGGAATTATTACGTGCACCAAAATCGAGGGAAGCCGATATAGCAAGCCGATGAAAAGTAGACTGAATAAGAAGTTAGAAATCAAGGCGAGAAGTCAAGTCTCGAACCGAGCTTCGAAGACCCCTTCCTTATCGGACAGACATGGTTACAATGTAAACAAGCGCATTCTTCAATCGACACAGAAACAAGACACAAGAACGAGAACTACAGCACGAGAATTACAGTACGAGTACGTGTGAGCAATATGTGGTACAAGAGAATCAATCTTGAATTATTGACCGGCAAATCACAACATAAATACCAACGTCACACTCTTCATAGATCTTATCGTAACGAGACAACTGTGACAGCCCCTGATGAGTCCTCGAGGTTTCAAATGTTTGGGGTTTACCGCAAGTCCGCCAAAGCGTGTAGTGGGTGCCTTATCGAATTCTGTAACGGCCTGGATCGTGGATACACGCCAATGGAGTACCCGCAAAGGAGCAAAAAAGGTAGAGTCTAATTGGTCAGTAAGCCCAACCCTTACAATTCCGAGGTCCTTACCTTATTTCCTTCATATGCCCGGGGTGTGTGTCAGGTTATCAACGTTCCTTCGTATGAAACACCAACATTTGCGTTTCATCAATTTGGAAGTGCGTCATGGGACCAAGACGAAGCCCGGTGACCGCATGATACCGAAGTGAGGAAGCATGCGTGAGGCATCCAGCATTATGTACGGTAAAAGATCTAGTGTCAAATCCGAACGGGCGATGATTGTCCGATTCAACTTTACTGTACGATGCTTTGAGAAGGCAGAGGCATGCCCATGCATCTTTTAAACGATTTGCGGGAATCAGTTTGGCGTGGTATCTGACATCGAAAACAGAACAAAATTAAACCCGAATAGGGCTGATTTGATCGATCGAAAAGGGGCAATTAGAACGGATCGGAAAAGTCGTTCAAGTCAGCCAAAAAGCGAATGCCTTTTAAGCCGTTAGTTTGGAAGATCCACAGTCAGTTCCGAAGGTTTACATCTGCAAACGGATCGCTCGAAATGACCGCAAGGGGAAGGGACAGCACACACAGTCAGTCCTTCGTCTGAAAGGTTGACGATTAGCAGGAATGGTTCGCGCTCAGTCCAGAATGTGGGCGGGTTAAAGGGAAGGTTGATCTGATCGCGTTGTTGAGAAGAACGTGTCTCTGTGATACCGTCGAGCAGAGCACCTTCCGAGCAAACCGCAAACCTTGCAGACTGGCCGTCACTCTTCAGGGCAAAACAGGAAACATACCGCACTGTCTGTCGACCGTCCGGACACCGTAAGAGGAGAAGTCTGTATTTCGGCTCACCCTCCACTTGATCGATAAATCGACTCACTCATGGGGTTCACTTTGATGGCTACTGATTGATTTTTTGATTTTTAGAAGTGCCATAGTATACTAGGATATTGGAAAAAAAATCAAACAATCAAGCACCTACCATCACAGGCGGCCGGAGGGTCTAATTGGAGGGTCTCGGGAATGGGGAAAGGGGGCGGAGCAGAGGTAATATTTAAACAATCAACCAACGGAGCTTCGGAGCAATCGAAGCTTAGTTGATTAGTTGATTGATTACCCCTGTCCCGCCCCCTTCGCCCATTTCCGGGACCCTCCGTTAGATTACATTTTGTCGCTTACTGTATAATGGTATGCTGTGGATTTGAATGACTTATGACACCACACCTGTCCGCACAACGCTTTGATATCGTCAGCGTTCCACGGGATATCGTCCGGAAGTTATTACTAATTCAGGGGCTATTTTTAAACTAAAGATTCAAAATCGTCCAATGCTGCTTTATTAATGAAAGGCAATCGATCCCTCGCGTACTTTTTCTCGTAAATATAAACAAAACGAAAGAGCTTCTCAATTGTATTATCATTTTCCTCCGCTTTCACCGTGAGGGTCTCTCCCAACAGTTCCAACAAATAGTGGAACGGTCGAATTTTGGCTTTATCGCGACGGTCAGAAACTATTCGGTCAATATCATCATGATGAGTCACTGGCATTCCTCGTCCAAACTGCTTAATATTCTCGTACGCGTCCAGGTTGTACATCAAGTCCAAGTTTTCCTCCGGCTCGACCCTTCGCACTCCTCTTTCGTCCTCCGCTAAATGGATTGTCTGTGTCTGTCCGTGTCTCGGTTCGTACTTCTGCCAAAAGTCCCCGAACATCAAGACCAGCATCGGATTGTTGATGCCGAGCAGACCGAGATTGGTCAAGGGCACGTCAATGCGATCGTTCCCGAAGAGGATCAGATCCCGTGGATTCCGTCGTAAATCAGCAGCGCCAGCAGCTTCACCAGCTCATCTATGTTCCACCCGGTCAATCCGATGGAATCGACATAGTTTTGCAGCTGGAGAATCTCCACCGTTCCATCGCTGTTTGACGGTTTAGGCTTCTCGCTTTGGTTTAGCAGCCACATGAAGGTACTCTTGCCCGTACCTTTAGGACCTACCAACAGGAGCTTGTCATTCTGCCTGACAGCTAATTGAAGTCCATTCACAAGGTCTACCTAAAAATAAACAAGTCGTGACATAAATATATATTTACCTATCCGTGAAAATGGTTGTTTTAGAGGTAGAGTTAGGATTAGAGCTAGTTAGTTTGTTTTCCTAAATTGCTGATCATTAACATAGTTTACGCAATAATAAATCATTAATAACGCTAACATGATAAAAAGCGAATCCTTTTTCTGAGCTTTCTTTGCATTACTTGAAAGCTACACGAATCACGTTATATCCAAAGCGGTACCTTCCGGGGGTAATCCCAGGAAAGAGTGCCTACCTGTGCTTGCCGTTTTGACCGGATTCGATTGCGTTCAGCTTCGTGTTCCTCGGCCTGCCGGTCAACCTCGGCCTTCCTCGCGGCAGCGGCGGCTATCTCCATTTCCTGGCGTTCTTTTTCCTCCTGTTGGCGCTTCAAGTAACTGCCTGTTCCGCCTGTAACTGGGCTTCTCGCTGGAGACGTTCCTGTTCCTGGCTAGCCCGGATGGCGTCCAACTGTGCTGCATGTTCCTGCGCTTGTTTCTCTAGCACGAGTCGCTGACGTTCCGCCTCCTCCGCAGTCTGGAGATGCCAATGCCTATGACGACCACGATGATGCCCGTGTCCGTGTCTAGAAATGGCAAAAAAATCAAGTAAACCAAGCTAGAACTAAAACTTTTAACAACTAATTCTTTTGTTAGTCTCTTCAATGTCTCAAAACAGTAATAAGCTGAACAAGATGAAAATTAAACTAAAACTACAACAAATTTAGAGTTTTACTGACTAATTCTTTAGTTTCAGTTTTTGTAATCTTCAAAAAAAGAAAATTAAAAGTGTCGATCAATAAACATGTAAGCCCAGAAATTAAAAGTAATCACCTTATTTCAACTGAAAAACCAAACTAAAAGTTTCAGTTAGTAAAAAACTAAACTAAACAAAGCCGAATTAAAACCAACAACAACTTAATTGCTCAGTTGTAGCTTTTGTAGTATCTCAAAAAGAAATAAAAATTTCAGCAGTAAAGATTTAGGTGAATAAACTAAAATTAGTTAACTAATTTCGACCAAAACTAAACTAAAACTTTTAGTTACAGAAAAACGAAACTAAAACCTTACCCGTGACCGTGGTGACCGTGTCCATGTCCGTGTCCGTGTCCGCGGCAATGACTCATGAGTGTGGAAAGAGCTGTTAATGATTCTACAGAATATCGGCAATAATTAGAAATTAAGCAACGTAGGAATGCCCCTACGTACGACTGGATTCCATGATCATTTGAACGCCTTCCACTACGAACAGTGGAACCACACTGTTCTCTAGTGACGGGTTCTAAGGTTTTTGAACTACCTACACCACAGTATAAACAAGTCATTGTCTGCGCAGGATAGGTGATTCTTCCAGCGAGTTCAAATTTCATATTCGGGGTGTATTTCAACAGCTCGCCTAACCACTCATCCTTTGGTCCAGTCATCTCTCAGATAGCCTAACGCAAAACGGACTCTTCGTCCACATCACTATCCTCGACACATAGACGCGTCTTGACCTTCTGGTACGGGGGGGGGGAAGATTTTAGTAAAAATCCAAAGGGGGGAGCATTAGTATGATTTTGCTATTTTTACTCTGAAAAAACGTCAGGGGGTACCCTTGGGTCACTTTTTCGATTTCGGACGGGAGGGGGGCAATTGCCCACATGCCACCCCCTAGTACGCGCCACTGCCTCGACAGTTTCTGCGTGTATCGTACGAATTGCACACACAGTGGCGCGCCGAGGGGGGGGGGGATTCGTTGATCTACAACCCCCCTCGAAAGTCAAAAAAGTGCCCCAAGGGTCCCCCATTAGAGAAAAAGACTATGATTGAGAATTGTCATGCAATACTCCCCCCTTACGTTCTATCGGAAATATTTCGGATACAATAAAAAACACCCCCCCTCAAACCAAAGCTCGGCGCGCCACTGTGCACACATAACTGTACATATCTACATATCCTGTTCATATATACATGTAACATGTACCGTAATCCCCCGATCTCAAGGGACAATTTTCTGCCTTACCAGTTAATTTGATTCATCCCGGATCTTATCTGTTCATCCCTGTTTGCTTTTGTTTACTTACAATCAATCAATCAACTTATTCAACGTCTGCGTCAAGAAATTCCGCTTAATCAATCAATCGCTGCCAAGTTGCTCTTAAATTTCAGCCAATCACGACTCAGTGAATCCGATTGAACAGTCAACCGATGACTGGAGGGGGTGGGGCTTAACTGTCCCTTCAGATCGGGGGAATACGGTACCGTATGCTCGCGATCTCAAGGGACACTTTTCTGCCCTACCCGTAAATTTTAACCAACCCGGGTCGTGCTTATCGAGTGCTGTTCGTCAAATTAGCACTATAGGGACAA
>LRSR01001381.1:0-11590 GCA_001579985.1 Hypsibius dujardini | reverse complement strand
CACCACAGACATCAGCGAAATCAACGCCATGTACCCGCTCTGCGGAATCCTCTACCAAGAAGACGGCCTGAAGGGAGCTCATCTGCGGTTGCTCAAGGGAATACAAGACACTAATCTGGCAACCTGGTCCGACAGCTTCAGCTCGGCCCACGTCACAAAGGGCTGCACTATGACCATTTACAGCTTGGTCGACTTTAAAGGCCAAGGCTACAGTCTTAAAGCACCCACCACTTCGTCGGAGATCTACAGTTGGTGGAGCTTTGTGGGACAACCTTATGACAATGCCGTGCGTTCCGTCAAATGTCTTTGTACATAAAGGCGAGACTGTGAAAATTGCGTATAAAGCCCTGTATGATGACGCGTGAGGGAGAAAAATTTCCCAAAATTTCCCCTCCTCGGCTGAGAATTCCACAAGAGCAAATTTACTTGGCTGGGCCAAACGGTTCCAGGAGGAAAATTTACTACTGTAACAGGAAAAAATATTGCCGCACTTTAAAATTACTCGCGGGGTAAAAGAAAACGGCCAGGAAAAAACTAGAGACGACATTTCTACCGGAATTATTTTCTACCGCGCGAAACTTAAACATATGCGTATGAAAATCGTATTTTTAATTGATTAAAATAAATCAGCTAATCCGAGCTCCAATCGGCTGCTTCGTCAATCTAGTTATCGGCGTGAAGAGCTGACTTCAAACGGGCGATGCGTCCAGCAAACAACTTGGTCTACTCCTTGGTGAGATTGGACTTCGACTTCATCTCAATGAGCCACTCGGGTCCGTCAAATTTCTTTTAGTGATGAAAGTCGACCAGGTGCTCTGCATAAAAAAAGAAGGTTTGATGAATTGAACAAGAGCAAAATGACAAAAAACTGACGATGTGAGCATAACACGAACTATAATTGGGCAGTTTCCAGTGGGGGAAGAGGGAATTTCAGAATGGGATTACTGAATGACATCGATTTTTTGGTAATGCGATTTTCCGTATACTTTTTCGATGGCGAGCTTGGAAAGAAGAACGACCTCGATAACTTTATCCTCTCCATATTCAAAAACAACAACATTTGCCAAAAAGAAAGAATTACATATACATAACGTTTAAGCTGGCTGAAAAGCGTTTACTTTTCCTCTCCTGTGATCCATTCAGAAGGCCCAAAAACAACTGGGGAATGCAATAGTTCCTCTCGAGATTAGATGCGAGAAACGTTTTTGGTGCCAGAACCCGTCCCTTAAGCATTTTAAAGATGGGGAAGAGGAAAATAATCCAGAATAAATAATAATTAAATAAATAAATAATCCAATAAAACAGAAAGGCATCCATGCTTTAAGTCCGCTGAATGAATACCAGCGAGTTTTGCCACAAAATCATTAAAGTAGTGGCAAATTCACATGTCATTACGTCACTATGTCATTAGTAACACAAATGCATGGATATTGTCATCATGACGTAATGGCGCTGCGATATATCTTTTTAAGGTGGGTGTCATCTAAATGAACGGGTTCGTAAAAAATTCAGTCATATATATTGGCTCTATTTATGAAATTTAACCAATTATTTTTACGTGTAGAATCACCATTGCTTACACAAGATTTTACTCTTTTATGACAACCGAACCCCATATATCAGTAAAGAGACTCATCAATTATGGTGTGCCGGGGACTCCCAAAAATTTTGTTTATAACCAACAGCCCTCACTAGAGACGTCTCAGACGCGATCTCACACGACACGAGGTACTAAGTTCACCGAAAATACCTTGGCCAGATCAGGTGGTTTTCAATCAAATTGCTTCCCTGATAGGGCAAAAGGGAATTGGAAGGGAGGAGGGAAGCCGTGAAAAACAAATAATCACATAAACAAAGAAGAATCTATTTCAACATAATTTTACAATGCACATAAAAGAATAAAAAAAGTTCAAACACTATTTACATCCACCTGACCTTTAATGAATGACTCTAACCGTTTTTTGCTCGAACAGTTTTCACAAAAACGTGCTTTCAGGAAGGTATTCGCACGCAAATCCGGTTTTCTGGAAACTGAGGTTTCTCCAATGATATGCGACTCGTGGCAAAGATCAGGTGTGCGAATTGTGAACCCGGTAACGAATTCAGGGAGTGATTACTGTAGAATTCCGATCAACTGGTGCTGACTCTCGGACCCCCCTAGGAAATTAGTTCCGACGGGCCGAAAACCCTAAAGTGCTTCTATCAAGTAATCAGTCACCCAATTTTCAGACAATCAAGCACGTGCAGTCTTGTGGTCTCTTATTTTTGCAACCCATCAGCTCCGGTCTCTTTCGACTGAGGTGATTGTACGATATCACTAGTTGATCGGTATTCTACAATATAATACGCTGGTTAAAGGGAACTCTAGCCTGAATACCCATGGGACGTTGACAGATGGTACTACCGATATTTAGCCAACCGATGAAGTAGCTGTGGCACAAATTGGAGAAAAATTAATAAAAGAACGACTGAATGGATGGACAGACGGCCTTAAATACGAACAGACAGATTTACGGCTGGAGAGACGGATAGACGGGCGGGCGAGCGCACGGACGGATGAACAGGTAAACTTCATGCAGCAGACAAACGAATTTATGGACGGACGGACGGACGGATGGACGAGCATACAGTCAGATGGACGAAAGTAATGAAAGGACGGACAAAGGAATAAAGAGATCAACGAATGGACAGACCAATGATCTCAAGGGCAAATAAGTCCACGGACTAACGGAGGAGCCGATGAAAGAACGATCATCGAAGCCGATAGTCGGACAAACGAACAAATGGACAGATGAACCGATAATAGGACGAGCCGAGGGACTAACGGATAAACCGTGTAACATACGGTTTAACGGATGTGTAAGGACTGACAGACGGGTCAGAGGACACCGAAAAAAACACACACCGAACACCGAAAACCGAACACCAAAACAACAACACACAGTTACATGGACGGTCACACAGACGGAGTGAAAGTCGTCGATCGATGCAATGAGTAAACTATGTGACAATGAACGGATTATTTGCCACATGTTTTCCGGTTCCGAAATATACATATAACCTTTATCGTATGCAACACTAGAAATTTAAGCCTTCCAAAGACGGGTTTTTTGAACGACCAGACTCCCACAAAGTCGTTTTTTGGAGGTTTTTCGAAAACAATTTACTGATAACGGGTTGTAAATGGTTTCAGAAAAAAATTTGAAAGTAAGCTTAAGTAGAGAGAAAGGTCATAATTATAAATTTTAGCGGGTAATGGTCAGGACTATAGCCATACTCTTTTACAAAATCCATAATATACATTAATGACATTTCAATGTGAAATTGCAAGTGCATAACTCTTTTTGGACGAGGCTTAATTCTGTCGAAATCGACGAGGGAAGTGATGACAAAAATGCCTCATTTTTTACTTTCAGGATGAGCCTGGTTGTGCCTGTGGGCCTTAACCATGTATTCTATGGGGATTATTTCATTATTCTACAAATATTGCAACTAACCTGACATTTTAAAGGGCTTGTGCCAAAACTCGCCAGTAGTCACTCCATGCACACAACACTCAGCAAAATATATTCAGCCATTTTGATACCAGTACATCGGTCCACTTTTACCGCACGTCTGGCCATTTTTCAGTGTGAATCGCTAAAAATGCTAGCATTTTAATCACGTGGTCCTGGTCGCTTGAAAAGCCTTTTTTGTGTTGAATAAATTGATTAAAATTAGAATTTGACGCTATCCGTTAGGGGCACACACATCGCGGGACATCTTTACGTAACCCAAATCATTTGATCATGATATTCACTCTGACCCTGAAACACAATCTCATTCGGAGGGTGTGCGGTGTTTAATTAGACGGAAGTGACGATTTATCAATCGGTTACACATTCGCACTAAAAGTAACTCATCTTCTAAGCATCCTTAAACAATTAAAAAATATGTTGTTCTGAAAAGAAATTCACCTACTGGTAGCCAATGAGTTGCTCTTTCTGATAAGGGTGAACGTGAAAATGGTCGGTTATGAAAAATCTTGAGCTCGTCATCCCCTTAATACCTACGGAAATATAACTTCCTCCACAACTGTGGATGCGTACGTGCGCGTTGTGCATGTGCGGACAAAACTATGCGGAAAGTCAGATAAAGTCCTTTTTCCTGGTACACATAAAAAAATTAAGTACGATAAGTCATATGAAAAGTCAAATTTTCACACAAATTATGCGCCATTCCGCACAGAATTTTTGAGGTCGTTCTTAGGACGTGTGACCACTCTTTTCATTCGTTTAAATTTATGTGAAGTGATATGTGTGAGCGTTCAAAATTTATACGCCTTATTCACTCTTATTCGAAACGCGAGCAGACTGTAGGATTTTAGAAATAAATGACAGAATAAAAGTATGTGCAGGGTGTTCAGGGTTTGGCATTTTGTGGGACGCAATGGTGGGGTTTCTAATTATAATATATTATATATTATATATAATTAAAACACGGCGAAATATGTGTCCAAAAATTGTTTTGAAACAGTTTCAGCATTTTCGTGAAAAAGTGCGAAATTTATGTTTACACGTTTCACGGCTGTGGGAAGACTGGAACAACATTCAGGCTCTATTATATCTTGGTTTGTTAAGCGTACGTAGTTAGATTGGCACGATTCGACGCTGTGCCCATTTGAACGATGTTTTTGAAAACAATTTCCAGAATTGTTTTTAAACAAACACAGCAACAGTTTCATAAATCGTATAACAGAAGTCTAAAATGAATTAAAAAATGATTAAAATGAATGCGATCGTACATTTTGTGGTGGTCGTACATAAAATGAATGATATAAGCCGCTGTTTCTACGTACAAATTTAAGGTGACAATTTGTCTTTTATGTGTATGGAAAAAAAAAATTGTACACCAGATGTGTACTAGGGTTCACTGCCACATCCAACTATGCTGGCACGATCCTGTTAGTTACCATCCGCAATTCCAAGAAGTTCATAGCCTCCATGTACAGTAAAACCATGTAGACATTGGTGGGGTGCAGGATGCGCTCTCCCTCTGCGATGAATTTTCGAATCACTTTGATCGAACCTTTCACAGCATGGGCCTCCTGCGTGGCCGGAAAGGGTGGAGGATAGAAGGCGTCGATGCGTTTCATCAGAGCTTTCCCTTCCTTGAGACGAGTGCGATTGGTGGTCTGACCGCAACTTCGACACGGAAGCTTGGCGCGTGCATCGCTCGGAATAGGTTGGAGGCACCGAACGTTCTTGCATTTCAAGGCCGTTCGGTCCGCTCCCTGCAAAAGGTCGCGTCATTACTTTAAAGCACTGCGATCGAAGCACTAATTTAGATGAAAAAAGAGCGGACTTACCATCGCCGGATCGTTGCACACCAGACACAGACAGGGCGTCCCAGAAAGACGAAGGTATCGGTCATTCCGCTGTCGCTTCGTGCAGAAGGTATCAGTCATGTACAGACTGATCTGTAAAAAGAAGTTTTGCGTCGTAATCTCAGTTGACGTGCTGATCGACTGATGTACAGACATACAGACATACAGGCATACATACAGGCAGACATACGTGCAGGAAGACAGACAGACAGACAAACAGACAGACAGACAATGCAAAATTACCTCTTCCCCTTCGCTCGTGCAAAAATCTGTTGGTCTCGGTCATGGATCGGATACAAGATTAAACCTTCGAAAGTTGTATCAGATATCCGTTTTGTGATTGGAGTGTTTCATACGCCCACCATGTTTAGGGTTGTTACAGTCTTGTGGTGTAAAATCACAAACAAAGAGCAAAGCCATTGAAAAAAGCCGAGTTCTATCCGACCCAGTAACCGGCCCATTCGGCCTGACTAGTAGTATCAGATATCCGTGCCTTTTTCGCACGAGTCGTAGATGTCGCGGAGGGCCGCAATCTCAGTCTTTGAAGCAGGGCCACTTCCCGGCACCGGCAAAGACCAGGCATTGTAAGTACACGACGACGCGTTGTCAATGGGTCCACTGGTGAGAATTAAACCTATTAGAGAGGTTGAAGCATTTCGGCGTAAGAGTAGCGTATAAAAAGTGTACGCTTACTCTACGGAGGACAGGTTGAAGCAGCCGGCGTAGCGTTAACGTAAGGTAACCTTAAGCAATGCTCTCCTTGAATTCTGCGTGAGTTTTAGAAAATACCATCTCGTAAAACCGAATATTTCTGCAATTCCATCATTCGATTTCTTTTTCTCGTGTCTCTGTTTTCTGTCATGAAATACAAATCCCTTCTGCTTAGGGATGGCATCAAATGGCAAATGTCAAATTCAAATTCAAATTCAAATCAAATCAAATCAAATCAAATCAAATCATGTTTCATGGGAAAAAGGAGTGATAAGAAATCAAATGATCAAATGATAAAATGACTTTCAGAATCAAATCAAATCAAGCTCTAGCTTTTCGCCATTTGATGCCATCCCTACTTCTATTGACGTACGCGAATGGTCTTTTAACGGACGAAGAGTTTAGTTACTCGAACGGTGGCGTGCGCGAAAAAAGTCGGCCTCTAAATTTTCTATTCCAGTTGAGTTCATTGTTTTCTACAACCCAGATGGCTAGTTGATACTGTTGCTTAGAATTTTTGAGTCATATTCCAGTAAATTGACCAGGGTTAAGTATACTGAATTGTCCTTACGCCGTGCTTACGTCGCCGCGTAAGGCCCACTGCTCCTTACGACGGGGGTAACGCATGGGGCGTAAGAGGTAAGTGTGGCCACGCCCGCGCACGATTTCAATTGGTCGATTTCCTCACGCTTACTCTAACGCTACTCTTACGCGCGTTGCTTCAACCTCTCTATTGTGTAGCATCCCACATTAGTGTTCCCTGCTGGCGGTGCTGGGTTGGCCAATGCCCTGCCAATCACGCTCTGGTTCTGCAGGATGCGGCTCAAAATCGTCCGCCAGATCTGGTCACTCGGATAGACTACGCCATCTGAGTCGAGAGTCCGTATAATAGCCTCGTTAGCGCTGTACGTGGATGGTGAACCTCGCGGCCACTTATTGGCCGGAATAATAGCAGCAGGGTCCAGCGGTAACTTATCGAAGTCGCTCTCTAGTCCTTCTTTCTGTCGACACGACCAAAAAGAGCAATTCGGTGTAAGGTAATACAGTAAATAAATCACAGAATCGGGACTTTAATCAATCAATCAATCAATCAATTGGCTTTATTAATATCACGATACTGCCACGAACCTTCAAGCGAAGGATGGCCTTGTGCGCCAAGATAACGTGGATAAACGTGAGGACTGGCTTCCCGTCGACCTTCATGAACTCCGTGTTGACTTTTCCCACACGCTGTTGCGTGTACTCCGGACGGCGAAACAACAGCCTGCATTCCTCCTTGTGATAGTCGTTCCAGTCGTTGCGCTGAAAATATAGATTTATTAGTTAGTTTTTAGTTTGTGTTAGAATTTTTTTAATTGCAGTAAAAGCATAAGATTATTAATAGAAAGAAATACTTGTATAGCGTTAAAATTTGAGGTCTGGTTGTGGTACCAGAAGATGCGCAAGTTTGAGTTCACATTAGTAACTTATCCATTGGTATTGACAATTGATTGATCGATTAAAACAGGCGACCCGGTTTCAGCAGTCAATCAACACAGAATCGATTAAATATCTAACATAATTGCAATCATAGGTAACATCGTTTTTCAGTATGTACAAGAAGGATCGACCGTCTTACCTGGCCTTCATTACTGCAGTAGAAGGCACGTTTACAGCCGGAGCAACGGGAGAAAACAACCCCAGAGGGACTGCTGACGCGGCAGCGATAGCACACCTCTCTGCGGTATTCATCCTCCAACTCGAAGACCAGACACCGCTGTACGGCAATTCATCGAGCCTTCTTTGTAGCGGAATGACCTGGCGCGGGGATTCCGGTTGGCTGGATCAGTCATAGTATCGTTTTCACATAGGACAAGAACACAAGAGTCGAGAGAACTACTTAAATTTTTATGACCTAAATTCATGCGGGAATGATGGAAAAAAACTACGCCTTTTCTTTTTCTGCACCGTCTCAAGATGTGTTTATCCGTGTTAGCGTACCAACAACGCATATTCTACAGTACACAGTAGGCTTTTGAGTGTGGTACACTGTGTGCGTGCTGTATAACACTGTAGATAAAACCATCAGGATTTGGCGCAAAACTGAACCAGTCGATCGAACACGATCTTAGCTTGGATGCGGTTACAGTTTCCAAGCACCCCTAGTAGCTCTCATCCCAAGCTGTCCGGTGGGACGTTATGTCTGGGTCTCGCATTCGATTCTTCGACCGGAAAACATGTGGACATTGTATATGCTGGCTGGCCGTATACAGACACACAGACACACAGACACAAAGACACACAGACACACAGACACACAGACACACAGACACACAAACACACAGACACACAAACGCACAGACACACAGACATACAGACACACAGACACACAGACACAAAGACACACAGACACACAGACACACAGACACACAGACACACAGACACACAAACGCACAGACACACAGACACAGACAGGCACACACAGACACACAGACACACAGACACAAAGACACACAGACACACAGACACACAGACACACAGACACACAAACGCACAGACACACAGACACACAGACACACAGACAGGCAGACACAAAGACACACAGACACACAGACACAAAGACACATAGACGCACAGACACAAAGACACATAGACGCACAGACATACAGACACAAAGACAATCAGTGAAACAAAAGTATATAGCGCCGTGCTAAAGATTTCGGCCAATTGTAGTTTCCGTTTCCCTCTCACTGAAACTTGCGAACAATCAATTATATCGGGAACCTCATAGCTCATACTGAGAGAAACTGACACAACTGGGTCAAAAGTCTTGACTTCACGTACGTTATCCATCCGACAATTGACGCCACTTGTAAACCAACAGATGTCTGTCGTGCAGACGGACATGTAAATACTTTAAGCCTTCCAATTTATATAGAAACTTATGGTTATTTCGTGAGTCACGGACTTCTCCAACGTTTGAACGATGTCCGTCGAGAAGATCGGTTTTAACCTGTTAATTAATCAGACGAGAGCAAGCAATAAAAAAAACACATACGTCAACTTAGTGAATATTAATTATTTTACGGCGATCGTGCACTTAGACAATCTATTACTTTCTTTATTGACGGAACGACTTCTTATGCACAATAGAATGTTAGATTAGTTATTCATTGTTCGCTCGTTTGCGTCAATTTCAGACAAATAAAAGACCTTGTACTGAAAGCAAACATTATTGTCTACAGTATTTTTATTGTCTACATTCTTTCTCCGATAGAGAAACCATTAGCCATGGCAGCTTCACTGTGGTTTCTCGTCATTCTGAGCGGTCTCCTTTGTGAGTGCGCTTATTCTATTCAAACCGAGAATTCATATTCTCATCGTTAATTTCTTTCTCTCACAGATAATCACAACCAATTCACACCATTTGCTTTAATATCTTTCAATTCAGGTGGGGTCGTCTTCGGCCAGCCGGTGGTCGACGTCGTCGAAGTGGACGAGCCGGAGTCTCGAGGCTACGGCTACCAGCAGCAGCAAAGCAACTACGGCAACAACAACAACAACAATTATAATAACAACAACAATTATAACAATTATGGCGGTTACAGCAGCGGTGGTGGGGGCATTCTCAGTCAATACAACTGGGCGGGATCCGATCTGCCTTTACTGATAAAGGAACTGGGTAAGTTGTACAGGTAACATAGTTTACTTTTTGGCTTTCCCTTTAAAAATAAACTTTAATACAAGAATTGAAATTCTAAAAGTCGTTTAGAAGTGAAATTTCCATTAAAAACTACTTTTCGACAAATCTTTAGGGATGGCAAGAATTAACGGAGCTCAAAATTCTATTAAATAAAATTAGCACATATTAGTTATCAAATTTCGGTCTTGAACTCCTTAGTCGACTATAAAAAATTAAACTGAAAGTTGTCTATTTAAGGTTTTAAAATTGTACTAGTGTTTTTGTAAGCAAAAATTGAAATTCTTAGTTCATTAAACATTCAATTAGGAAAACTAATTTCGTTCGCTATTTCTATGTAAAATACGCCACTAAAAGGAATTATTATTTGCGACCTAAGTGAAAACTAAAAACGAATTACAAAAAAAAAAAATTTTTTTTACTGTAGTTCCAGTTTTGCCGTAATATCTGTTCCAAGTTTGTTTTGAATCTGCTTGCTTCAGTTTTCATGACAGTTTCCCCCCCCCCCCAATGTATAATATATATTTTTCTTGCAGGTTTCGACGGATCCTCCAACAACAACGGCTACAACCAAAACAACAACTACATGAACAACAACTACATGAACAACAACAACCAACAGTATGGCTCAAATAAGAACCAAGACTACGGCTCCAACTCCTACGGGCCACAGCAGCAGACCCAGAGCTATACAACCTACAAGCCCATGACTACTACCACCCAACAGCCGTATCGTCCATATACCAACAGCATGAGCTATGGCGGATCGTACAACAACAACAACAACAACAACAACAACTACGGAAATAACATGTACCCCTAGTACACATGAAAAAATTAAGTACAAAATGTCATACCAAAAGACACATTTTCACACAAATTATACGCCATTCCGCACATAATTTGTGAGATCCTTCCTAGGGCGTGTGACCACTCTTTTTATCCGTCTAAATTTATGTGAAGCGATATGTGTGAGCTTTCAAAATTTCTACGCCTTATTCAATCTTATTCGAAACCCGAGCAGACTATACGTTTTTAGAAATAAATGACAGAATAAAAGTCTGTGCAGGGTGCCCAGGGTTTGGCATCTTGTGGGACGCAGTGGTGGGATTTCTAATTATTTTAAAACACGGCGAAATATGTGTACAAAAATAGTTCTAAAACAGTTTTAGCATTTTCGCGAAGGTTTGCGAAACTTTTGCTTTCACGTTTCGCGGCTGTGGGAAGACTGGAACAATATTCAGGCGCTATTATACCTCGGTTTGTCAAGTGTCAGTAGTTAGAAGGTTCGCGCGATTTGATGCTGAGCCCAGCTGAACGAAGTGTTTGAAAACAATTTCCACAATTTTTTTCAAACAAACACAGGTAATAGTTTCAGAAATCGTATGATAGAAGTCTACAGAAAAATGAAAGCATTGACCTAGAACTTTTCCGCCCATCTAGCCCTACGAAATTATTAAGACCTGAGCATATTCTTAGGGTCTTACAAAGCATGTATAAAATACGCCTTGCGAACTAGATTAGATTTCTCAAAGGATTTTTGTCAGACGCGTTATTTTTCCTGTGTAATGTTTACATGGGCTGAAAACTGCACACACGGATTAAAATAAATGCGATCCTACGTAATATGGCCTGGTGCGGCGTACATTTTCTGGTGGTCGTACATAATGTACGGCGTACGTTTTTTGGTGGCCGTAAATAAAATGAAGGTCAAAGCTATTCGGCCGGAGTTTCTCCGGCTAAATAGCCAAGTCACTATCCAGCCGGGTTTTTTTCCGGCTGAGCAGCCAAGTCACTATCCAGCCGGACTTTCTCCGGCTAGATGGGCAAGCTAC
>LRSR01001374.1:0-13529 GCA_001579985.1 Hypsibius dujardini | reverse complement strand
CAGTTCTACTTCCTCTTTCCTTTCTTTCAGTTTATTTCTCTAACAGTCTTTACTATCAGTCTAATAAACTTGTTAACTTACGGTTGGTAGACCTAACAACTGACTCGACTCGTGCGTATCCTACGTACGTGCAGAGGGTGCGCCAGCAAAGTGCCGACAGAGTCTTTAAAACAACAACAACAAAACAGAATATCGCGACCACTTATCTTTCATTTTTCAGATCAGGAAGTAATTCAAATTTGCTGAAGTCGAGTTGTGAAAGTAATCTCATACTTATCCGGAAAGAATTAATTTGAAATGGTCTGAGTGGCGTTTTTACTAGGGACGAATGACGAAAAGGCACATTTTGATTTGATTTGATTCTGAAAGTCATTTGATCATTTGATTTCTTATCACTCCTTTTTCCCATGGAACGAAAAACCAAACTTGATTTGGTTTGATTTGAATTCGACATTTGACATTTGATGCCATACCAGGCAAACGCTTTGGGTTGAATCACTACATGGGTTGAATCAGTCGGGTGGCGGAGGGCGCCGCAGGCGGTGTGTGTGAAGCTGAATGAGTGTTGTTTACAATTTACACTCGTGGCGCCCTCCGCCACCCGACTGATTCAACCCATGTAGTGATTCAACCCAAAGCGTTTGCAAAAAACTGGAACTGGAACATTTCCCCACCGATTTCCCGATGCACGGTCATCATATTGACTGCGTTAGAAAATGGCGGCCACCACCGCCTCACTGCTTCCACAGGCGTTGCACGTGGCTGCGTGGCTGTTTTTTAACTTCCCACGACACGGGTACCTAGCAGGGTTGACTCTTGACCAGTCGTGTCTCGCCCGACGTACACGATCAAACAGAACGGATATCTGTCAAAATAGATTTTCGTGCCATCATTAATTCGTTCATCTGCATTTTACCTCAAATCGGTGGCGAGATATCTTTGCTATTACAATCTGATCCACCGCAGCCTCATGCGCGGAATGGTCCAGTATTCCGGCTTGACTCATCTGGCACAACGCTCTCTATTTTGGCGTTGCCATTTCCGGTTGGGAACACTTCGACCTGTACAAAATGACATCCATCGGGACGTGTGCAGCGGTCATTAAGACCGACACTTTGGTCTCTCTACTTTCCTTTAACTTTTACGGTCCGTTTGCCTTAACCACCGTCGCGGCCGTGGTCATCATCGGAAAGATTGTCATGTCGAAGCGAGCTCTCCGTTCCGGCAGGGTGGAGAGCTCCTTGAAGCAGGGCGAGGTCTTGGCAGTTGTTGCTCAGGTTGTTTCACGCGAAACTTCTCATTCGAACGCTGTAACAATGTCCAAACGACAGAAGCGAATTTCGTTGATGATGCTGGTGTGTTTCCTGTTCAATCTGATCAGTCAGCTACCACAGGGTCTGCTGACGCTGTTGGGCGTCTCATTCCGCTACCCGAAGGTCATGCTGTTCATTTGGCTGCTAGCGCTCGTGCAGTACGTAGCGACACCGGTACGTACAACTACGGACACGTTGATATGGGGAGGATGCTTCCGCCGTGGTGTGACTGTTTGCTCTGCCTGTCGTTCGATGTGTAGGTCATCTTTCTGACGGTTAACAAGGACTACCAGAGCAAGGCCAAGATCTTATATGCACTGCTCATGAAGCGGTCTGTCGGTGTTCGACACTTGCCAGACCACGGCTAATGCTCCGTCAAATTCAGAGTGGGGAACCCATCCACTTTAGACAGTACATACTTATAGACATACCGGTAGGCAGGCAGGCAGGCAGGCAGACAAACAAATAGACAGAGAGACAGACAGACAGACAGACAGACAGACAGACAGACAGACGGAGAGACAGACAGACAGACGGAGAGACAGACAGGCAGGCAGGCAGGCAGGCAGGCAGGCAGGCAAGCAGTCAGACAGACATATTAAATATGGCTCCCCGATTGCACATGTGGCGTTGCAGAATTTGCGACAACATATCTTGGGTTGGCACTGTTCAACGTGCGCCAACAGTTTGCATACCGATAAGGACTGGACTGATACCCGGCGAAATGTATGCACCCTTTGCGAAGGGTTTTGATTCAGCAGTCAAGAAGGTTCACAATGAACGGGTGCATTTCGTATCGTGAAAATTCCGTGCTTTTCAGGCTCAAATTTATCATTTAAGCATCTAATAGAATTAGATCTTCGCCTAGCAAAAGATTCGATTTCTGCCACCGTAATTTGTTCTTGACAATACCATTGCAAAATGTTCAGCACGAGTCGTCGCATGTTCCTAACCTGCCTGATCGTCGTTCAAGCCGCAATCAGCTTACGTAAGACGTCCTCTAACGTTTTCACTCTAGAGTGAACCTTACAAAAATTAAAGTAAACACCACTCGCTGTTTTAGCGTGGATTTGTATGTTCTTTTAATATAATATAATATAATATAACCTTTTAATAAGTAAATAAATAAAAATTAAATTGTTATATTTAAAAAAATTCTACTATGCAGGCGTGTGTAATGCAGAAGAGACGGTCTGTCCCGAAGGTCCGCCACCACAATGCACGATGGATGAACCCAACGGGAGAACGACCTGTTTCGACGGCACCTGGCCGACAGATGCCTCGAACGATCCCGCATTCCAAATTCCTTCAACCACGCAATATCTCTTTCTTCGGAACATCAAATTCCCGATTCGGGAAAACAGCTACCGGCTTTCGCATTTAATCCATCTGACTGACCTCGTAATACAATATTCCGAAAGCTGCGAAGTAACAACGGGAGCGACCGTTCCGTTCCTCTTCCAAGACCTCGTCGCCAGCCTCGATCGCAGCACGATGAGAAGGCTGATTTTTTACGATATTAATCTGCAAACGATCGACGACGACTTTTTTGCCGGCTTCTCAGGCCTTGAGAGTGTCGAGTTTTACGGATGCCCAATCAAAGAGTTCACACACCGTGCTTTTAATCCCTTGGCGATGGGAGCTCCGGTCAGCGGTCTTCCAGGAGCCAGAAATACGAGTTCCTTCAAGACACTGCAAGTTCTTCAGGATGAGGAGCTCACCGAATTCGCTTGGGAAGTTTTGTATCCGGTGGCGGAATCCCTTGAGGTACGCGTATGACTCGTACGTATCAACAATGATGTCAGCGCCTGATGTTACGCGACCTTACTTACCCCTTCCCCTTCCCCTTCCGTCCCCTTAATGCATAGACGGTCTACGGGAACTGGAAAATGACTATTTCAGTGTCTTCTCGGGCCAGAAAACGGGCTAAATAGAAATAGGCCGGACTCCTCGTAGTGTAACAGATAGATGATACTCGGCTATTTCTTCACTGCTAGAAACTTTCTAGAATGGAATTCTTTATTTCTAATATTTTCTGCAAATGTAGGTCATATCGTTTAGTGCGGAAAACCTTGCCGAAATAACCTACACACCACCCATCGACTCGTTCGGCGGCATGTTTTTGAATCGTCTCACGCAGCTGGAGATTTGGGAGACCCACTTGACTACTCTACCCGAGTCCGTGCTCAACACCATCACAGGAGCTGCTAATGCTCCGGTGAATTTAAACTTTCTTCGCAACAAGAACATCTGCTCTGACTGCATTAACTGCTCGAACTGCGAGTTGGTGATGCCCGCTCTTAGGCCCCTCGTTAACTGGGCTAGTGGGTCCGACTTTAGGACCTTGCGCGGATCCTGTTTGAGCGCCACTCAAGGTCTGTTCGAGTTCGACATCGTTGGGAACTCCTGGGATTGTATAGGTTTGTTACTGTCTGTCTGTCTGTCTGTCTGTCTGTTTGTCTGTTTGTCTGTCTGTCTGTCTGTCTGTCTGTCTGTCTGCCTGCCTGTCTGTCTGTCTGCCTGCCTGCCTGTCTGTCAGTCTGTCTGTCTGCCTGTCTGTCTGTGTACTTGGATGCATGATTCCCAACTGACCTGAGGAGGTGGTGTAGATAAAACTACGCCAGGAACGCCAACAACAGACCCGCCGCAAACAACATTACCATTGGAGAATCCGACACTGCCTGTCGGATCCAGCGAAGGTTCTTCCGCATTACCAACCACTGCCGAATACGTCACGACAAGCGGCAATTGGAATTCTACCGCTAACCCTACCACCGACCGGCAAAGCGACTTACCCGGTCCATCCAACGGGCGGAAAAAAGCACATGGTATAACCAATCAACGCATCCAACTTTTCAATTTACAACTCTTTTTTGTTTTGCTCGTGTACACATTTCATTTTTGACAGCAATCCTGATGGTTATTGCCTGGAACTTTTTGGTCACGATCGGTGTCCTTACCGCACGGCAAACAAAGAATATTTACCCGAATAAAAGGCCACTGAACGGACCTGTCTGGTTTATCGTAAGTCTTCACCCCTTCTCAAATACAATTTCCGATTAATCATTATTTGCATATTTGTATATTCATTCATTTTCACATGGGCACTTTAAACAAAATTGGATTTTGATGATTTTGGCCCAATTATTTCGCATCTCATCAGTTCAAAATCGTTCACCTACGAAAACGTTTGTTTGGATGTTTTAAGCCTCCCACTAGTGGGCGGGATCACTCCCCGCTCACTCTGTCAAAATTTGGCCGAACTTGGCTGAGCTGTTTTGGCATTTTTTTAATCCTGACTGAATCCTCGACAAATCGCAAGATCGGCTGATTGTGATCGTTAGAAGCACAAATTAGCTTTTTATTAAGCCACCTGGAAAGCTATTTCGATAGAAAACCATTCATCGAGCTGCAATCTCGCAATTGAAACTATTAGTTTTTTTATGATGTACAGGCCCATAGAACATTAATGAGCTTGGCCGTAGTCCTCACCCTGTCCAGCATCATCATCATCATAGTTGACGTGGGCGGTTGGCGAGACATCTCCCACGCATATCTGGGCGTCATCACCTTCAGCCTTGCAATGATCCAACCATTCATTGCGGTTTTCTTCCGGCCTCATTTGGGCAATGCGAGGCGGTACATTTTCAATTATTTCCACTGGACACTCGGCCGGCTCACGTACCTTCTTTCCGGTAAATG
Source organism: Hypsibius dujardini (assembly GCA_001579985.1). Lineage (NCBI taxonomy): Eukaryota > Metazoa > Tardigrada > Eutardigrada > Parachela > Hypsibiidae > Hypsibius > Hypsibius dujardini. The sequence goes on along the minus strand of LRSR01001374.1, from coordinate 8,514 downwards.
TGAAGACAAACCGAATTACGTCCTTTCATTCAGACATGAAGATTCACCATTCAGACATGAAGATTCATCATTCAGACATGGATATTCACCATTCAGACATGAAGATTCACCATTCAGACATTCAGACATAAATGTTGTTCTGTCATCATTAGTCGTGACGATGTTCCTCGGGGCCCGACTGCCCGTCCTTGGGGTCCACGAAGCGGCTGCATACCTCATCCTCACGTGTTTCATCGTTAACATCCTGCTGCAAATCGGGCTTGAGGTCAACCGACATAGACACATATTTAACGGTTAGTCAATTTTTCTGAGTCAATTAGAAATTTAGTTCCTTTTAGTTAATTTGGTGAGTCAGTTGTTCCTTTTTTAAATGACGTTTTGTTCCTTCCAGTAATTGAAACTTTTGGTCTAGCTTGGGATAATTTTCAGAAGTGGAATGCAAAATGACTTCGCTTTCTGCCTTTCTAATAGAGCTATTACAGTATAGCTCTGTTATTTTGCTCGTCTGACTTAAAAAAGATAAATTTATTCACCTCTTGGCCTTGCGGACAAACTAAGTACTCAAGAGACTTCATTTGGGAACTCATTTATTCTCATTTTGACACGGAGGACAAATTAAGTAATCGTGAGACTTTCTCTTGTCAAGTCACATAAATAAATAAATAATTTCCCAATTAAGCCCCCGGCAGAAATAAATGATTAAATAAATCTCGTGCATTACTTAGGAATTACGATGATTTGTACGATGTTACGAAGTGTATTTCGTCAGTCAGACTCTGGCAACCTTTTTTGGCAGAATTTTGAAGTTGAGAAAACAAACGTTAGAAGACTCCATTTTCCCTGATTGCCACTTTAAAAACGTCAGATTTCGGAAGAAGATTCATTTCAAAGAATTTTGGCACTGTCCTTTTCAAAATTTAATTTTAAATCGAATGGCATTAGCAGAATCTTTTTTGGAGATCAGGGGCGGAGCTATAGGCCTGACTGGAAACTTTCGAGCGATAGTCGAAAAATGAAGCCTAGCTCCTCCTAGCTCCTCGACTCTCGAAGGTGAAATCTTGCACATCCGTTAATTTCTTAGTGTGTGTTTACATTATGTGGTGCTGTTTTCATCGAGAAATAAAATAAAAACGTGTGAAAACAATATTCTAAAAATAAAAACCTAGTACGTGGTGGTACATAGATGGCGTTGCCAATGTTACCGTATACCGCGTCAGTTGATTGCTACATTACTACATTGATTGCTACATGTGCCGGTGTTACTCCTAAACTGTATAGTCCTTGTCAACGACAGAAACCAACCAGTAACAACTGTAGCCGAATAAATCAATCAACTAACACGGCATACGATAACACTAGCAGCGCCATCTATGTACCACCACGTAGTACATTTTCATTTTTAGAAAAACACACATCTGTGAAAAACCGTTGCATGTTAGACGGAATTACAGAAACGCAGTTAATGCTTTAGTTTTTTTTTAGCTTTTCCCATCTCATTTGTTAGTAACGGCTCTGGTGATTTTTTTTGGCATTTTAATTGTCAGTAACGATATTCGGTAATTTTGGCTTTGATACTTTCCAGCACGCGTCCCACCACTCAGACCGAACGAATTTCCTGTAAGCGCACGGAGTGTTGAACGACATTTTATGGGCACTTCATTTACGTGTGAACTTTTCGCTATATTTCCAGATCGATTCCGCCCAAAAAATCCTGCTGATTGTGGATGTCATCTTCATCAGCGCGATAACAATTTCCGTGATAGTGTTGATTGCGGTGGCGCCTTTGCACAACTGAGATATGGATTACTCACCAAAGGAACAGAATATTACGGAAGATCAGAATATTTCAGAGGATCTGTCCTCATTGGTAGTTTTGCAAACGATTTTCAAACGTACCAGTAATATTCCCCCAACCGTTTCAACTTCGATCTCAGCATCGCGCTTTTGGTTTGAAATTTCCGTAGTTGTTCAGTTATATAGACTACGACATCGAACCGCCAATCAAATTGAAAGTCGAGGAACCTGATCAGCAGGGATTATTTTACTGTGTAACAATAACACAAAGTGTGCAACATTAAAACGACTTGTGTAACATTAAGTGGCCTTAATCTTGTGGATTCTCCAACCGTTTGTCTTGGATGACTAATGATGTTAGCTCAGATGTTTTACACTCAATGATACGTTGTACTGGCGCTTATTTTTGGTGTGCGTGGCAAGCGCACGAACCGCGCGCAGCCAATCAAGATCAATCAAAGAACTGTACTGCCACGATTTTAGGGGTGGGTTTTTTTACCCTACACGTAAATTACCGACCCCCCGGTCCAACTTGTGCTCACTGGTTTCACTGCGCTTTTGAACGAACTGAATATCAGCCGTTGATGAACGGAAGTGAATCCGTGACGTCACGTAAAGTCTACCAGGAGTGGGCGGGGCTAAACCCACCCTTAAAATCGTGGCAGTACAGTAGTCTACCTGAAAATCATGCAGCTCCAACAGTCGGGCAAAATTAAGGAAAGCAAGGAAAGCAGCACCAAGAACACGTAACATCCCTTGAACCTGCACATAATCAAACTCCATTTTGAATTCCGCCTCCAAAGATTATTGAGAAGCCAGGTTTTAATAACATCGAAAGATAAAAATCGAAGAAAAAAAACTAAAAGGACGCCAGTTCACCAATTGCCAACAAATGCCTGTCTTCAGGCGCTCGTAGTTTTGAACGTGATCGAAAATGAAGAAATAAACGTGAACGAAAATAATCTAAATAATGATGAAAATGTATTCTTAGGCGCGATAAAAACAAAATAAAACGAACAACTGCCAAGAAAAGCAAATAATTCAAAAAAATAACGCTGCCCATCGCACAACCGACCTTTTTGACTTGAATAAAATCCGGGAACAAATTATGACCCCAAATTACTTAATTTGTGCCCTTCGCCGTATTAAAAAGTCCCAATTTTGTCCTACAGCCTACGATCCGCTCAAGCTTGATGTGTCTCAGCGGGGGTGGGGCATAATTGACCCTTGAAATCGGGAGCGTACAGTACGAAACTCTGGTAGTAACTAAGTCACCCTAACAAGTGGTGAGGTTGATTGATATAATAAGTCCCATGGAGGGAAGATCGGATCAATAACCAAGCCTTCACGATGCAGTACCAGAAAGAACTCATCATAGTGCTGTATTTCCAAATCATTATTTCTATACCGACCGCCTCATCTCGCACCAGTTGATTACTTGATTAATTGCAAACCTAAATCTGTTACTGCTTCAATTAATCGTACTGCAGAAATGCCCATCTTCCACAATGTAAAAATGATTGAAAAAGAGTCGCTTTCCACCATGAGCAGGTTTAAAAATGCAATTTCTCACAATGAAAACACTTTTCAGCTGCACGGTCACTATCAAAACAAAATCAAACTGGCGTCTTGAACGGAACTAGATGCTCCTGCCCCAATTACCGCCCAAATACCATCCCCGCTCCCATATCTCGACATACCGGGGCAAACTAAAACTGATTGTGAACAAGGGACTGAAGGGGCTCCTTCCCAAAATCATGCACTGAATTAATAATAAAAAATCTTATCAGTCAACAACAAAAAACCCAAACTACTTTCTAAAACATAGTGCCAATCAATCAATCGCTAGAGCTACAAAGTCATCAAGCAATCAAACGAATGTTTTATAGAGCTACTGAATTAGAAACAGGAAAAATAATTTCTGCGACCTTGCAAAGAAACGAGAATTTAAAAAAAGGCAATCCCACCTATGCCCCACCAACGTTTCCTCGTAAGATATGCGTCAGCGCATGTTAAACATTCTCACCGAGCTTGACCATGTTTCAACCATGCCGGCCCCCTTTTCACGGAAACCTTCTCGCACTCTTCTGCTCTCCCATTTATCAGACTGTCTACACCGGCCTGATCATCTTGAATATCACGTATATATCTGTGACTCAGGTCTCCGAAAACTTCTTCAAACCCTTCCGTCGTTCCGCCTGTTAAATCGTCCTCACCGATCTTTACCATCTAATCCATCGTTTAGCTTTATCGTTTTCCGAAACCTTTTCCACACCTTTTTGTCGCTCCGTCTGTGGAATCGTCTGCACCGATCTTCACCCAGCCTGGCATATCCACTTGACTATCCCATTCCGTCGGGGCGGGCCAGAGGATAATACTTGAACAATCAACCAATCAACCAGCGGAGCTCCGGAAATGGGTGAAAGGGGCGGGCCAGAGGATAATACTTGAACAATCAACCAATCAACCAGCGGAGCTCCGGAGTTGATTGGTTGATTGTTCAAGTATTACCCCCTGCCCCGCCCCTTCTAGCCATTTCCGGGACTCTCAGTTAGATTAAATTCTATCGCTTACCGTAGATACACTTCACTACATTCACAAGGGAATTTTGCATCTCTAGAAGGCGAAATGTTTCACATTTTTTTAGTTTGTTATGTGCATATAACTTATTTCTCAATATTTTTAATCGAAAAAAAAAATACAAATGCCTCCTAACATTTTTTAAAAATCAAAAACCAATCCGCGGTGGTACATAGGGGGCGCTCTCAACGTTACTGGAAATGTCTTCCGTTGATCGTTGTATTTATCGACGCTATAGGCAATGGCGGCTGCAACGCCATTGATTGATCGATTTTAGTTCTTCTTTAGTTTTGGCATAAAGCGTGCGATTGATTGTTGAATTTTTGGTATTACCTTGGAATAATTATTCCTAGACTTCAACCGCATATTAGCATTATTCGTGAAAGTAAATACTAACCCTTGTCCCACAGCCTATGTTTGTGTTTCACATTTCTTACTAAATTAAATATTCAAATAGTTTCGGTTACAGTAATTTAGTAACGGCCGCAAACAAGCCAGTGTATTCGCTCGTGTCAACGAATAGTTCAATCAATGCACGCGAGATGTGGTAACATTGAGAGCGCCCCCTATGTACCACCGCAAACTGGTTTTTGATTTTTAAAAAATGTTAGAAGGCATTTGTATTTTTTTTTTCAATTGTAATATTGAGAACTAAGTTAAACACACACAATAAAATTAAAAAAAGTAGAACATTTCGCCTTCCAGAGATGCAAAATTCCCTTGTCAGACCAGTCCAGTCTGTGCGCAATCATGTGCGGGTATAAAAGGAAGTGGAATCGACCGTTGCAACAGCTGATTACAGAGCAGGCAGAGCAGGCAGAGCAGGCACAACATACCGTAAACATCACCGGCCCACGAAATTTCAGCCTGGACTTTGAAGCGTGTTACATGTACGTACGTAGTCAAAACCTTCCCCTAACCGAGTTAAGCCATTAAACTCGTTCGACGGTGGCTGTTGCACCAGCCCACGAGTTAAAGTGCACAATTCAGTCCGCGCAAGGTTTTTTGCCACTTACGTACGTACGTACGTATGTACGTATGTGCGTACGTACTGATGCAACGACAGACCTGTCAAAATTATCGCCTCAAAAACAGTCAGCATAAAAACCGCACGCGGCATATCTCTCCTGTTGCTTCACAAATTTCCCCCGAGTTGAAGAGGACAATTTCACAATCATTCGGGCAAAAAGATTGCCCCTTTCATGTTGTTAGTATCAACAAGCAAGTTTATCAGAAGGGCACGTGGGCGAGAACTGGACGCCGGTGAAAAAGGTATGAGGAGAAGTGCGCATTTCGGCTCACTCATGTGTTTCTCTTTGAGGGCGAGTGCTTGATTGTTTGATTTGTTGTACTATATCTCAGTTTGTTGTAACACTTCTGGAAATCAAACAATCAAGCAGGTGCCGTCAGAGAGGAACGCAGGAGTGAGCCGGTCTATGGACCAAGTGGAGGGCGAGCCGAAATACGCTTTCCTCCTCGTATTATTAAGATTTGGAAACAATCGGAACAATTTTCTATTCCGCGTGATGGCGTCTTCCTCTTTATCAACTGCGCGCGCCGAGAAATTATGAAGGTTAATTCATTCTCGTGATAAAAACGCTGGTTATGCGTCGTGCAAGTCTTGATTGTCGGTTTTCCTCATCTGCAGTGTCGGCGGACGAGTTTCGCACTCTCGAGCGGCTTAAGAAAAGGCCGATTCAAACGGACTTCTTCAACTGATTCCTCGTGATTCGAATGCATTTTCCTCCCTTTGTGAACGGATTTAAGATGACGCCTTGGGCAGTGTGTCTGTTAATGGGCGTCTGGGCTATTGGAATCTCTCAAGGTGAGCCTGATCCGCGAGGTTGGACGGGACGTGGAATTATTTCCCCAGGCGCAGCGATAGGGAAGTTTCTGAAAGCGCCTAATGACAACCCTGTCTGTCTGAACGCTCTTTTCGTTTATCAATTTAAATGAATTTATATTTATATTTTGACTGGCGAAATAAATTTGATTCTGTATTTAATATTTAATACATATTTAACTAATTAATTTAATTTTGTATTAATTTTTAATGAACACGGACAAGTTTTCCTCTTCCTCGCAGGCTTCCGTTTCTTACCGGGCTTTTTTGTTCTTTTCAGGTTTAGAAGAAGACACGGAAAAGGACACCAAATGGAGTTTAGAAAGTACGGGAATTTTTTTGCTTATTTATATAAAATATTCCAAAGGGAAGTAGTTGCCTGATTGACTGCATGATATGTCTAACTGGTACGATTACAGGCAGGCAGGCAGGCAGGCAGGCAGGCAGACAGATACAGACAGACAGACAGACAGGCACAGACAGACAGACAGACAGACAGCACATACAGGCAGACAGACAGACAGGCAGGCAGGCAGACAGACAGACAGACAGACACGTTTCGTTGTCATAAAGAGGCTTTATTGATATAGTCAGCAAAACAGCGGACAGCCTTTACGAGCAGTGCGGCGTTTCAAGGCAATGTTTCGGATGGCCAGCCGATTGCATTCAGTCAAAGAGCTGTGTATCGCTTCTCGCTTACGGAGTTCAGAATGGCGATTCTGTTCCCGTCGTTCTATACGGCAACTCTACCAACACCCAAACCGGCGCAGCCGGCTGGATCGGTTTCGGACTTTCGATGAGCGGGAAAATGGTTAGCATTAGTAATATTACTGTAGTTACGTGATAGTGCGTCACCATTCCGCAATCGTCTTATATTTGTTGGCATGTACTGTAATCCCTGTTGTTTCTTTCTATAGAATTCCAGCGCTGTTGTGCAGTGTGTGAGGTACACCGATGGCACTTTCGACGTTGTTGCAGCCTACAACGCTCCCGACCGGACCTATGAGCCTCTTTCAGATGTAACTTATTTCTTCAGTTATCTGTCTGTCCGTCTGTCTGTCTGTCTGTCTGCCTGTGTGCCTGTCTATCTGTCTATCTGCCTGCCTGTCTGTCTGCCTGTCTTTCTGCCTGTCTGTGTATCTGTCTGTTTGTCTGCCTGTCTGTCTGTCTGCCTGCCTGTCTGCCTGTCTGTCTGTGTATCTGTCTGTTTGTCTGCCTGTCTGCCTGCCTGTCTGAATGACCGCCTATCTATTCGTCTGTCTGCCTTGACAGGTGCATCTCGGTATCAGCGGCATTGCTCCAATCACCTATGTGGATGGTTACGTGCAGTGCTCTTTCAATTTGGCCGTGCAGCGAACGGTCAAGGGCGTGTTGTATGACCTCACTCAGCCGTATGCCATCCTCCTGGCCAACGGAGGCTTGGTCAAAAACTCAAGTAAGAATTTGAGTATTTAATCTAGCCCAAGTTTACGAATTCTTACCGGAATCTATCCACTACAGGCAGGCTGAGTTATCATGATAACAAAGCGGTGGTGGCGACCGAAGTGGTTGTGGCCCAGTCGAACAACGGCGGCTTCATCTACGCACAATGCGGTGTGACTCGCCAATGCTTCGGCGTTCCCGACAGCTGCATCGCCAATCAAACTTGCAATTCCTTGCTCGCTTACGGCGCAGCGACTGAAGGAGCTGATTCCATTCCGGTCGTCCTCTACGGAGAGACAAGCCCGGAGATTCAGGCACAGAGTCCAGCTTTCTGGATCGGTTTTGGCTTATCAATTACCGGTGGCATGGTACAATCCCTTTTCCTATGGACTTGTCACTCAGTCAGTCAGTCATTATTGTTGAATGTTAAGACCTTGGTGTCTGTTTCTGTTATTCCAGCAAGAAACGGCCGTGATCCAGTGCGTGAGCTGGGGCAACGACACCACCGACGTGGTGGCGGCCTACAACCCTCCGGTCAGCGATCCCAACGGTCACTTGTACCAAGCCCTGGCTGATGTAGGTTCCTACTCCGGAGTTTGTCTAATCTGCGAGTGTAAATAACTGATCGTCTGTAAATTATCTACAGGGTCGTCTGGGAATCACTGACGTCAGTGCTTCCATCCTGAGTGGCTTTGCAAGCTGCTCCTTTAACTTGGATCTGAAACGAAATGTCAGCGGCGTCGTGTATGACTTGTCGACACCATACACGGTTTTACTGGGTCGTGGATATGCGAATGCTTCAACAGGTAAATAAGTTCCGGTGCGATCTGCATGTCTACCTCACTGACTGTCTGTCTGTCTGTTTGACTGTCTGT
>LRSR01001370.1:0-18028 GCA_001579985.1 Hypsibius dujardini | reverse complement strand
ACATCTAGGGTTTCAGAGAAAAATAAGAACGAATAGACTTCCCGCGCTACTTCTTTGTGCTATGGGCTCGGGCTTGATTGACTGATTCATCAGCAATGGTTCGAAATTTCAATTTTTTCTATTCCAGCCATAATTTTTCAGAACGCAAACTAATTTTTTTAAATCTACTAGACGACTGCTGCAAAATATAAACAATAGAATTACATTTTCCGACTAAGAGGAACACCGTGAAAAAAATAAATCCAAAAAGAGTAGTGGCGCCACCACCACAGTCCGAATTCTGACTAATGCTGCAGCGCTGTTTTGGTTTTCTTTTTCCAGACTTGTTTACCAGTGTTTTCTTTTCCACCAGCAACAACGTTTCAAATTAAATTTTAAATTATTTTTTGGCTGAAAGCTTCCAGTAAATTTAAAAAATAATAAGTTTCCGTTCTGGAAAATATTGGCTGGCATAAAAAAATTTAAACATCGAAGCGCTGCTCATGAATCAGTCAATCAAGCCCGAGCCCATAGCACAAAGTGGGACGGCAAGTCTTTTTCTTCCCTATTTTTTTCGGAAACCGCAGATGCGGTTTCCAGTCCAAGACCCCAATGTAAAATCATGATATATTGGCAAGTATTTGTGAAAAAGAAACACGCCGATTCAGTGTCAAATTGCTCAGATTTGCGATAGACACCTCGCTGGGTGCATGATGGGAATTAGAACAAGAGACCAGACGCCCTGTACTCACTTTGCTCTTTCCACCGCCGCTGCTGATGGCCTTTTCGGCGGCCCTGTACCGCTCGTCCGTCTCGGACTTGAACATGAGCTCCTGCGCCGGGACCGTGGGCGACGCACTCTTAACCAGCTGCGTGCTCCCCACCAACGGCTGTGAATTTGCATCGAGTGTCGTGCGCTGCTGCACGGCCGCGGCCTCAAATAACGTCGGAAATGACAATAATGATAACAGCAACAGCGAACAAGGAAGATTAGCAAGGCCAGTCAGTGTTATGTGCAAGAACCATTGAATGGGACAATTAGGTATCATCTTCAGGGCATTTCTGTGTGTTTTACTCTACGATGGGCTTCTTAAGTGTGTAGTGTATAACTTTTCAGCATCACACATAACATCACTCCTGTTCCTGTCACCGCACGGCGCTCACATGGAGACACACGAATCTACAACGAATCACACTCACAGGGAAGACTCTCTGTCAGTGTACCTCTACTACATCTGCATTTTTGAGTTTCGTTCCCTTAGTAACCCGGCTACGGCAATCAGCCTCACACACACTTAGACATCTCGCAGACACATCTAACTGAACTGTCAAAGCCACGAAAAAACAAGACGTCTTTACAGGCAGACCAACACGTCTTTACAGACAGACATGTCCTTAGCCGCGACCTCTAAAACTCTTACACCCACGATACTGCAAAAAGCGACGCGTCTAAGTCCAATGTAGTAGATCAACAGAAAACGCAACGTTAAAAAACGGGAAATCGTTCAGGGTCGCGACCGTCTACGCCTCCAACCACACACCGGAATTCATCCTTGAATAATATTTTCATCAAATTTTGTCCCATCTTCCGATCTCCCTCTCTGCTCGCCTGATGAACCGCCATCGACCCTCACTGTGACTGGTGTGTTTCTGCATATATATGAATATATATTTATATATATATATATATATACTGGTACTCCGCCTGAAATATATAGTGCTTAATAACATTTATGGCGGAGCCGCATCACCACGCTGACCACGCCCCCAAGGCGACTGGGAGCCGGGCCGAAGCAACTGAAGAGTTGCCGGTGAAAAAGCACAACAATATGAAGAAACACTCGGACCATGACTTGATTGCAAAGGGGATTAAGGGGAGTGGGGGCACGTCGGGAGCGCAGTATCCGCAGCATACGAAGAATGCCAGTCTGGCTGTACCGGGTAAGCGTAGGAAGAGCAGGAAGGCTCCGTTGAAGCCCGACCAGGCCGTGGCTGAGCTGATGAGCAAGACGGTCCGTCGCAGTCACGGCCATTACTCGAGTGTTGAATTTACTGTTCCAGGTAGTGTAGAATTGGGAAATGCAGTTTGAATTGAAAGTATAATTCTTTTGACATAGAGTGAAATTATTATTAAAAGTATTCAAATTTGAAGTGAAGCACAATAAGATTTTGGAAAAGTTAAATATGCCATCTGAGAAGCGGTTTTTCAAACTGGGATCGTCATCTGTCGCCTTGTGGAAACAATGTGGAACGGCCCATTATTTTCATTTTCGCTTTCAGAAAAACTTATCTTCTTTTCGTCGAAACAATAATCGCTAGCGACCCATTTTTGAAACTCGCGTTTCAAACAATATTAATTCAACCAATGAAAAAGTAATTTTTGTTGAACCTTCTGGACTTTTAATTAAATTACAGCGTCAGTTAATTTGCACTATATAATGAAACGCCGTTACGTTTGATAATAATATAAATTACGTGTTAAATTATTCTGACCAACACACTGCTGTAACTCCAGCCCATCATCACCATGGCGGAGCTGCAGCGGCCGTGGCTGACCATCCCCATCACGATTCGGATGGGAGCAGCGAAAATGGCTCTGACGTCATCGAAGGGTATGGTCATTCGATGCATACGCAGCCGGGCTCGCAGCACCATACCGGGTCGGCCGGTCACCCTGGTCATCATCCGGATCATTCGCACCATGTGACCGGAGGAGGTCTTCACGACCATACTGCTGCTGGCCATCATGGGGGCAAGTAATCACTATAGCACTAATCACTATCTAGTAGCTAATAATAAATAGTAAAAAAGTATACTCTATTACGTAATACATATACATATTTGTAAAATATGTTTTGTCACGTGTAGGCCATCCTGATCCATCACATCCGTCACACTATTCAGGCGGGCACAGGCCGTTTCTCTCCGCTGCGGGCCATCCTGGACACCCAGGACACCACGATTTCCATGGGCCTGGCAGGCATCCTCATGACCCATCAGGGCATTCCGGGCATCATGACCCCGGCGGAGGAGTGGCACATCATGAACACGGTGGTCATCTCGGCCACCCCGGCCACCATCAAGGACACCCCAGCCACCCAGATCACCCTGGCCACCCACACGGGGAGCACGGTCATCCGAATCATGGTACACAAAATCTCTGTCTGTCTGTCTGTCTGTCTGTCTGTCTGTCTGTCTGTCTGTTTGTTTGCTTGTCTGCCAATTTGACAACTGAATTATTTTTCTGTTTTCAGTCGGCCATCATTCAGGCCATAACACGCCTGATCCATTCACTCACCACAGTGGTCACCATGAGCATCCCGGACACGACCCTTATGGTCATTCTAATAGTGGTCATCTTTCCGCACACCCTCGACATCATGGTCATCATCCCGGGTCGGCAATCCATTATGGACATCCTGACCAATTTGGCGTACATCCGGGCCAGACTGCGACCTGTTACCCACACGACTATTACCAAGGCCACCCCATTCCGTCACATTGTCAGCCGTTTCCGCACGGTAAGCAAGACTAAGGGCAGACCAGGACCAGTGACATGCACTAGTACGGGGAGACAGACTTAGACACAGACACAGACACAGACACAGACACAGACACAAGCTGATACAACTTTTTAGGAACCGACTAATTTACGCTTTTATGCAACAAAACATATTTGCATAGGTCATCCTCCAGGTCATTCTCGGGGTCATCCACATTTTCATCGCAACCACCCCGACACTCATCCCCATCTAGGCCATCCACATGATCCTCATGGCCATCACGACCACCCGTCGCCCTATGGTCATGAGCATCATCCAGGCCATTCAGATCACCATCCACACAGTGCTCACGGTCATCCCCACGAACATGGAGGACACCCGCACGAACATCCCCATGGAGCGCATCCGCACCATATGCATCCCGGCCATCCCGGTCATGAAGGTCACCACAGTGCTCCCCATTCTACGAGTCCGCCCCACCATCCCCACAGTGACCGCCATACACCACACAGCGGACATCATCGTCATCACGATGAATTAGCGCTGAAGTTCTCAGAGCATGCGGGTATGCTTTTGAGTAGCTACGATCATATGGGCAAGGGGTCTTGCACACCACTGCCTTACTTGGATCTAGCGGGTATATAGTATTTTGTCAAATCGAAAGGTCGAAAACTGTACAGCCACACAGAATCATGCATAAGAGTTGATATATTCGCAGGATGTTCGAAACCCTGGACACCAAGACATACGTACCCTGGAAGGGATGTCTGTAGATCCCCGGTAAGGCATTTCAGAAAGACAGACAAACAGGCAGGCAAGCAGGCAAACAGACAGACAGACAGATAAATAGACAGAAAATAAACAGACAAACGGATAGACAAACATATACACGCAAAACTGACTCTTTCAAAACAGAAACCGCGAGAAGAAATTAAATCATTGAATAAAACTGCAGCAATTTTCAGCTTAGCCCATGGGGTGCATCGGCCGGGCACCTGGCATCGTCCACCGAGCGATTTCACGAATCCCTCGAACTCGAACTGAGCAGAAGGAGGCACTGTGAAAAAATGATCGGCTGCATCCAAGCCACATTATTAGAAGCTAATGAGGAAGTGGTTGCCCTGGCGGAGCAATCAAGGAGACGAGAGTGTGTGATAGTGGAGAAGGATGAAAAAATACGAACACAACATCTTGAGCATTGCAACATGGAGCGCTTCCTTCGCAGCAGCATCGAGGAGACAGGAACAAAGTTTCGAAGTCTCGTAACAGAGTATGACTGTGCTCGTGGTGAATGGCGGTCAATGGAGTGCGGTTATACCGAAAAGATTTCAGGTATTCATTCTGCTACAAAATATCTTTACGCGGAAGATAACGTCGGCATTCAGAAGCAAACAGAGACACAGACAGTTGCAGACAAACCCTGACACAAATACGCACTCAGACACAGTCACAGACACATATAGAGACGCAGACACAGACACAGACAAAGATACAGATACAAACACAGACATTAACACAAACACAGGCACAGACATTAACACAAATACAGACACTGGCACAGACACAGACACAGACACAGACACAGACACAGACCAGACACAGACACAGACACAGACACAGACGCAGACACAGACGCAGACACGGAATCAACCGAAAACGGTTAACTGTACCGGTACCCTGGTGATTTTTAGAACTTGAAATTCGCCTCAAGACTTTAAAGGACGAACTAAGGAATTCCAAGCATAAAATGGCCGAATACGAGGCCGAACGTCACCGACTCCAATGTACGGTGAAAGAGGCAGAACAGGAACTTTGTCGTGTGAAGACCTCCAATCAAGCGGAACGATCTCAGTTGGAGTGTTCTAAGAGGGAATACAAAAAGCGTATCGATGAGCTGACATCCGAGTTGGACGGCTTGAAAAAGTACGTTGATTGTCAGGAGCGGAAGTGTTGTGAGTTGGAAGATCGACTGACACGTTCTGAATCCCAGTTGGACGGCGCCGTCCGATGTAAGATGGCCTCGGAGCGGGAGATGGCGGAGCAGTGTGCTTTGTAAGTCATTTAGCATATGTCTGTCAGCTTGTCTGTCTGTCGGTCCGTCTGTCTGTCTCTCTGTCTCTCTGTCTGTCTGTCTGTCTCTCTGTCTCTCTGTCTGTCTCTCTGTCTGTCTCTCTGTCTCTCTGTCTCTCTGTCTCTCTGTCTCTCTGTCTGTCTGTCTCTCTGTCTCTCTGTCTCTCTGTCTCTCTGCCTGTCTGTCTGTCTGTCTGTCTGTCTGCTTGTCTGCTTGTCTATCTGCCTGTCCTTTTGTTTGTCTGTCTGTCTATCTTTTGTTTTTGTGAAGCAATGAAGCACAGAAAAACAGCAACTCGAACCTTTTACAGGCAGCAGTCCAGTTTGCATGACATAACCCGGTCGCTTCGTTGCGAATACGACGCGAAACTGGCAGAAAACGACAAAAAATACCGGTATGAAATCGAGAAGATCAATAAAAGTACCAATCGACGGACGGAACATGAGATGGAGAAAATTCGCGAGGAGATCCGCTGCGACTTTGAGGAGAAGATTGCCCGCCTCAAAGTTGAGTACAAACTCAAAGAAAGTAACTACGAAAGACAGGTGGCTCGAATGGTGGACAAGATGCGTCAGTATGAGTGCAAACTGGAGGGGATAGTCCGTGACAAGGAGCGAGAATGTACGGATGTTTATACGAGAGACCCTTGTCGTCGCTCATCCCCGCCAGCGAGATGTAAGTCCGATTGGAGGGACACTTACGAAAAGTACTCGGGTAATAGCAAATGGCGGACGGAACACGGCGGTAGTCGGCTCGGAGATTCCACCTCGCGAAGTATGTTTCTGAGAATACCGATTACCATATGTGAAATTAAACTTTCCTTTCAAGTAATTGCTATTGAATATGTAAGTACTTATTTCTAATGAATAAATAGTTTAATGAAAAATTAATTAAGATTTTTTTAAGACGTTATTTGGTTATTTCTTATTTACTTGAGCCTAATATTTATTTACATTACATATCCCTATTTATTAATGATTTCGCAGTTAATCAATTTTTTCTTACTTGAGGTAACTATTTTCAGGTACGATACGCATTAGTGTAAATGTATGTTTTTATGAGCAGAGAAAAATTCAAAACCAAGAACTGTAATGCCTGCTTTGTTTTATTTATTTCTCTTTAATTCATATTTATTTTATGGCTAATTTATCTAATACCTGGCTTTGTAGCTCTGAATAACCCGAAGAAACTCTTGGACGACAACGGCGCGTCCTCTTCGAGGAGGTTCGTCATCCACGGTACCTACACACCCAGGAGGTCGCCGAGACGCGACGACTGCTCCTCTCCCACGCGGATCGATTACAAGCAACGGTCCCGCTCCATGCGAAAAAGCCTCTTTCCGTAGCAAATAAAAGTCCCTTCCTTTTCCTTTTCCTTCTCCCTTGTTTTTATCGTTATTTTTTACTTTATTCTTGTTACGGATCTGCCGCGCTGTTTTCGGTCTCATCCAAGCTAGTTCCGTCTCTCTGGCCTTTTCTCTGCTACTCTTGAGTATCCCGTTAACCACTCTCTAGATTATGTGTAGAAGATTCGAAGCAAATCTGCTAACGGCTTTCATTTAACAGGAATTCTTCAGCGTTCAATGAGAAATCAGAATAACTGCAGGAATATAAAACCAGAAGGGTTTCAGGTATCCCGACGGGACGTTGAGCGGTGTGAGAGCCGGGGAATTGACGGCGGGGATGGCAGAGGCCAGCAACAGGAAGTTCGACCGTCGCAGAACAGGCCTATCCGGAATTGCAAAAAGAAACCAGAGCCGAGAGGCGCGAAATGAAGTGGCGAGAATAAAGCCGACAGAATCGGCACCCGCTAACGAGCTGATTTCGGATCCGAGAGGAACGAAGTGATGATCCGCAGCATCTGCGTTAGCAGGTTGGAGAGAAAACGACGGCTCAAGCGGTGCTCGGCGGCGGCGACTTAGGGTGGTCAGGCAACCAAAAATTGCGATGAAATGGTAAACTGTGAAGATAACCAGATCCCAAAACTTAAAAATGGAGACCGCACCGAGACCGAGAACGGAAACAGAACGGGAGTTCAGGAGGTTGTTCGGTAATGTGGTTGTGGGAGATGGAAAAGTTGGTCTGTCCCTTCGCGTCCAAGGTTCCGGAAGTTTCAGCCACCAATGAGAGCGGCATGTGCGTCGGTCAAGAATGTATCGTACATATCGAGAGAGAGAGAGAGAGAGAGATAGCTGTAGAGGCAGAAGAGCTGCGCAGTCCGAAACGGTAAATGGTTATGATTAAATTTGAAGACCAAAACGAAAATTGAAGAGAGACATGGCCTAAATGCTTACCTAATTTCCAATTCCAATTCCGGCGAGCGTGAGTACCAGTTGAACCATTCACATTTTTAGCTGAGGTTTTGGACGTGTTTCCACTGAGTAGTTGGACTGAATTTATAATTGTGTCATCTCGAGAGCTCCCAGCAGAATCGTTGTTGGTCGCCGACATTGAAAAACCTCCTCGCAGGTTGAAAAAATTACAAATATTACGATTTTCGTTATATCGTACATATAATAAGGAAATATGGTATACAAAAAACTTTCAGATTAATATATTTGTATCTAATACTTTTTTATCTAATGTAATATGAAATAAAATATAATTTGATATCATAATTTCATAACAATTTCATAATAGAAAAATCTTTAAAGAATTAAATTCATTTTATTTTTATTAAATTATGGCAAACATTTAGAAATAGAAAAAAATTATCAGAATTTTTTATTAATGCAAATTGCATCATTTCATTGTTCCGAAACAAGGGAAACAGGAACCTAATGATTTGTCAAATTAACAGCACCCATTCGCACATTCTTCAATGTGTTTACTTTTTGAAATTTTTATAATCTAAATTTTAGTCGACTTCATGAGAATGAACCACTTCCACTCGCAATGGCAGTCTTGCGTCGCCAACTTCGTCGTGATCGAAGATAAATCTACTGTCGTCAGTATATTGTACATACTTGCACGACATTTGCATCTGCGCGGTTGCTAAAGAAACAAGAAATATTACACGATCCCCAGTTTAAAGTTCCGCGACAATTTATTGCCTGGTTTCCTCAATTCCTCAATCCCTCAATCTATTCCACGTACTCCCTAACGTAATTTTTTAACTCTACTTCCGAACCCTTCGACACCAACTAGCAATGGCTCCTCCCCCTGCTCCTGGTGCTGTTCCCGCTACGGCCGCTCCCTCTCCCGCTACGGCCGCTCCCTCTCCCGCTGCGGCCGCTCCGGTCGGCGGAGATATCCGCGGAAAACTGATGAAAGACATCCAGGCGCCGCCGGAAACCTCCCTCACCAAGGTCACCGTCGTCGGTGTCGGTCAGGTAAGGAACGCATCAATCTAGTCCCGCATTTTTACTCGCCAAAATTAGGACGAACCCGACTGACGGAATAATGCACATTTTTGGCTTGGCTTTTTAGGTCGGAATGGCTATCGCCTTCTCAATCGTCAACAGAGTATGTTGCCAGCGTTCTTTCCAGTATACTACATGTATATTCTGATTACTAGACATCCTCAACTTTGCATCCTTGACTAAGCATTTTTGTTTCCACTTTAATTATTAAATTATATATATTGATTAAAATTATTTTTTGGGCGTATTAGATTTCTTTGCTAATCTATTATATATATACTTTTATTTTTTCAAAAGTTTCCCATTTATTTACAATTTGATTATAGTATTAACTAATACAGATTATTAATTGAAAAACTCAGTTCACAAGCAATTTATTATCTAGTGCAAAATCATACATATTTGTTATATTCAACATAGCATCTTGCGGGCGAATTGTGCCTGGTGGATGTGGATGAGAAGAAGGTCAAGGGCGAACTGATGGACCTTCAGGTAAGGGATCATCACAAATTCGTATATAATATCGGTGCCGAAATGATCGCGGCTTAAGGATTTGTTGAACTTTGGGGGTGTGTTTTTAGCAAGGACTGCAGTTCGCGGGCAACATGAAGATTCAAGGCAGTACCAACTACGACATCACTGCCGGCTCCAAGCTTTGCATCATCTCGGCTGGTGCGTACTTTGCGAGTATAGTTTGCATCCAGAAATAGAAAAAACAACTAAAACTATGAAAGTAGTTGGTGAAAATTTTAGTTTGGGTTTTAGCTTTACTTTTTAGACAAGTATGCATGCGTGTAATGTACAAAATATGCGGTGCACATCCACCATTCCTTGTTTCTTATTCATAAAATTAACGAGCGTTCCTCACAATCTACAGGCGCTCGGCAAAAGGACGGTGAGGATCGCCGCGCTCTTTTGGACCGTAACATTGCCATTTTCAAGGGTAAAAGCAGGGTCCCTCTACATCCCAAATTGTACAATTTTAATTAAAAGTTCTTCGAGCGTGTCTGTGTCTATCTGTATGCTTGTAGGAATTATTCCGCAGCTGATGAAGTACAGCCCGGACGCGGTGCTGTGCGTCGTCTCTAACCCCGTCGACGTGATGACCTATCTCACCTGGAAGATCAGCGGGCTGCCGCCGCATCGAGTCTTCGGGTCCGGCTGCTCGCTGGATTCCAGCCGTCTTCGCCACTATATGGCAGAGCGGCTGAAGATTGATGTTAGCAGCTGCCACGGCTTCGTAATCGGAGAACATGGAGAGTCCAGCGGTAGGAAGGAAAATCTGGATCTGTGACTGTCTGACTGTCTGACTGTCTGACTGTGACTGTAACTGTCTGACTGCCTGACTGTCTGACTGTGACTGTGACTGTCTGACTGTCTGACTGTCTGACTGTGACTGTCTGACTGTCTGGTTAGCGTAGGTCTGGGAAGTGGAGCTACCTGTGGAGCTCCTGAAAAATCCATGTCTGTGTGTGTACATATCTGTTTTGACTGTCTATATCAAAATGTGTCCAAGAGCTGTCTGTATTTACATTTGCCTTTGCCATGGTGTACATCATGCGTCCTTTTTACGTGGCTTAACGTGAAACGTACGCTTGAGTCGCTTTCATATTAACTGTACGTTCTTTTTGTCTGCGTTTGTAATCAACGAAGTCGATGTCTGGTGTCTGTCTGTGGTTCGAAAACCGGACCTCTGTAATCACAACTGGTGAAATGAGAGGCGTAAAATGCATGGATTTTTCTATTTCAGTGGTTGTTTGGAGCGGTCTGAACGTTGCCGGGGTGCGTCTAGCCGACATCAAACCCGACATCGGTACTGACAAAGACTCTGAGAAGTGGGTCGACGTCCACAGACAGGTTATTGACAGGTAGGCTGCAAACCCAAATCCCAAACTTGCCTTTCTGCTATCCGTATTTGTCTGTCTGTCTGTTTGTCTGTCTGTTTGTCTGTCTTTCTGTCTGTCTGTCTTTCTATCTGTTTATCTGTATGTCTGTTTGTTTGTCTGTTTGTTTGTCAGTTTGTCTATCTGAATGTCTGAATGTCTGAATGTCTGAATGTCTGAATATCTATCTGAATGTCGGCTTACCATCAATTCTTCCTGTAACAAGGTCACACTATTTTTTCACATCCATTTAGTGCCACTGAGATCATCAAGCTGAAGGGCTACACCTCATGGGCCATCGGGCTTTGCGTGTCAGAGTTATGCCGCGCCGTGATCGGCAACCAGCGCCACGTGTTCTCCCTCTCGACCATGGCCAAGGGCTACCAAGGCATCGACCAGGAGATCTTCGTCAGCCTGCCGTGTGTGCTGTCGCAGAACGGTGTCAACGCCATCGTCAACTTGACCCTGACGGCCACCGAGAAGGAGAAGCTGAAGAAGTCCGCCACTGAGCTCGCTGAGCTTTTCAAGAGCGCCAAGTTGTAAAGCACATGCATCCGCTTGATTTGCATATACTTCTCAGAAGCAATTTATTCGAAAATTCATGAAATTCTATAAATTCGAACAAATGGATACAAGGCGAGAACTTGGTGGGTGATTTTTTGACACACTAGATCGCGAAAGAACAACGGGAAAATAGAAAAGAATGAAACAACAAAACTCAACGAATCACGAGCCACAATCGGCGAGGTTCGAACGTAAAAAAGGCTATTCTTGGCAAGCACAATCGTCATCACTGAACTGCTGGCGAGCAGCGCTGCTGCTGCCGCTTTTAGCGGCACTGCCCGGTCGATGCATCTCGACCTTCACTTTGGCACGCGTCGAGACGGTGAAGGTGGACACTAGACTGGCGGTGGAAGAGGCATCTGTTGATCCCTTCTGCAAGAGACAAAACGGGACTTAGTAGTGAGGAAGATGCCTAGGCATTCTAACAGGCACATGAATGGACGAAACAGCCAGGCAGGCAGGCAGACAGACAGGCAGACAGACAGGCAGACAGGCAGACAGGCAGACAGACAGACAGACAGACAGACAGACAGACGACAATATTGAGAAATATAGCTGCTTACCTCATCGCACGGCCCATTGCTGTTGAAGGGCGTTCCGTTGACATTAGCCGGGAACGACGTGGTTGTCTCAACCGTGATCTGAGGTTCTAGAAATATTTGTTGACACGATATGGAGTCCTCCTCACTGATGGTCGAAAGTGAAACCATAGAGGCTCCAATCCGGCCAGTTCGCTGACAATTTCGCACCAGCATGGCCCGACTGAGTTGCGGCTCGGGCGTCAGCGCCGGTACTCGGTCCGGATCGTCATTCGGGATCAACTGAAAATGTAGCGGTGAAACGTTAGAACAGTATCAACGTGTACATCGAACTGATGCGTGGACTTACATCAGCGACTGGGCCGAGCAGAGAGAGCAAAACCGGAAGGAACACCAAAGTGTTCAGCACCGTCAGCATAATTAGTCCAGTCAACACCAAAAAGAAATATCTGCAAAAAATTAAGCGGTTGTTAATTAGTCTAGTAGACAGATAAACGAGCAAGCTAACAGATGAACACTCAGATTGAGGGGATACAAGCAGATAGATAGCTCGATAAACAGACAGACAAGACAGACAGATACACAGTCAAGATAAACACACAGACAGACTGACGGTCAAGATAGACATTCAGACAGACGGCAACACAGACAGACAGACAGATTGGGATACCGAGAGATAGACAGATAGACAGACAGACCAAGGCAGCTTACTGTCCAAACACTTACCGGAAAACAAAATCGAATCCGCTGAACGCCAGCATGGCCACTCCAATGAGCATGGATCCAGCCGCATGCGTTACCGGCCATACAGACATTAGGAGACTGTGTTGCACACGGCGGTTCTTACATCCCATTCCCATGACGAAGACCATGCATATCCGCAAGGAGAACTTCAGCCCAATTCCAGTTGCCAGAACGAGGATAACAGCAAGGATAGCATTCAGTTTGATTCCGATAAGGCCAATCAAACCGGTCATTTCGACAAGCAAAATCACAGTCATCAAAACCTGAAAGATGGATGGGGACAACATTAGGATGAGTTTTATGCATATCTAGTGCCTCATTTGATGTCTGTCTGTCTGTCTGTCTGTCTGTCTGTCTGTCTGTCTGTCTGTCGGTCTGCCTGTCTCTCTGTATGCCTGCTTGTCTAAATAGCCTGCCTAATCATCTGTTTGTCTGCCGGTCGTTCTGCGCGTACTTACAATTAAGGCACTAGCCCACAGGTTCATCAAAGCAATGGATAGAATCACAAAAAATCCAATCAGAAGGATTATCATCGCCACCAGAAGATGATACTTCAAGTGGACGTACTGCTCCCAAAACGAGAAGACTACTCCGCTAGGGAAATTCGGAAGTCCTTGTTTGGCAAAATTCCCCGAAATTCCGCGGACCTGGTCTACCACTTTCAACATCTCCCGAGTTGTCCGAAGTCCCCGCAGATCGAAATGAAACTGCGCAAAGTCTAGCGGCTGTGAACGTTCGATGCGCGGACGGACATCCCCGTGGTCGTGGATCCACTTCTTCGGCTCCGGGTGGAGCATGGCCAAAGTGGAGGCATAGGCAAGTTCGTCATTTCCCGCCCATGCGCTGAGGAGATGGTAGAAGGTCTTCTGGTTGATGATACCACGGCGATCCACCAGACGGGAACGGACTACTTGACTGTTGTCCGTCTCGTGATTATCGTCCCGTCCGGTTTGCGAACGCAGCTTGAAGGCGAGGATGGCGTCGCTTGACGCGTTCGAATTCCAACCGTCTGAGGTAAAACATCCACTGGCGTACTCTTTATCAAAAGTTGCGTCTAGTTCTGAAATAAAAAATATTTTGTCTAATTTTCGAATGCTATTTGTCCGACTATTCGTTTCTGTTCATCTGCCTGCTCAGCTGGTTGGCTATTTGTCTTTCCGCCGTTTTGTCTGTCTGTCTGTCCATCTGTCTGTCTGTCTGCCTGGCTGTCTGGCTGCCTGCCGGTCTGCCTCTGTCTGTCTGTCTGCATGGCTGCCTTTCTGCAAGTATGTTTGTATGTCTGTCTGTTTGTCTGTCGACTTCTCGATCTGTCTGCCTTCGTCTGACTTCCCCTCCTTACCGCTCAGCCATTCCCGCATTCGTCCCAACCAGTACGACGGCAGGCCACCCTTCTCGTCCTTGACCACCTGATCGACCCGTTGAAAGGCATGGTGGAAGTCATGCAGCAACTGCTGGTGGTTTTGGTACTCGAAGCCGCCCTTTGTCACTGCGGACATGCTGTACCAGGCGAAGCTCTTTGAGCTGACCTCCAGATACCGATGTTCTGGGGTGTCCTTCGGGATGAACTCGGTCATGTCAAGACCCTCCTCTACTTTGGTCATGCCCCATGTTGATCCTCCCAGCACCAAGGCAAAGGCCAGCATGACAAAAAGTTTGGCGTAACTGCTGACGATTAGCCGTAGGTAAATGCGAAGGAACCACTGGGAAACATGGATGGTCTCGCATGTGGCCTGTACGTCGTTACAGCAAGTCGGCGCATCAGCACGAAAGATCGAGTTTGTAGATCCAGACAAGTCACGGATTCCTGAAAAGAGCTCAAGTTATTTAACTGCCGGTCAGTTTGCTGCTCGTCTGTCTGTTTGTCTGTCTGTTTGTCTGTCCGCCTGTCTGTCTATCTACCGCCCTAACCGATCTTTCTATCCAAATGTTCTCCTTACCATGAGGCAGCATGCCTGACTCCATCAGCCGCTGATCCAGTGGGCCCAGTTTCATTGGCTGACCCATTCTACAAGCAGCGCTGGTACATGATTGAGCAGTACGTCTTCCATGTCGTGCTGGCGAAGCGCAGCAGCTTTTTCGAAGGGCACGAGCTCGCGGACCACCTATTGTGACCACCGCAGCCTGGGAATACTGCATAGCGGGTAGGGGATTGGGCCTGCAATTCAAATGTTGCGTTGGGTCAGCTGGTTTCTTGGCAGTGCCTTTGGCTATGTGTTTGTGGGCCTTTGTAATAATAAGAGACTAACCGGCCGTAGCAGCAGAAGAGATCCAGTCGTCTCGCAAAGCGTCTTCGTTGATCGAGAGACACAATGGCTGGAAACAGGATCAACATCGCTGGACAGCTCAATGAAGTCAAAATTCCCATCTGAAAGAAGAAGGCATTACTGGAAGCAGTGACTTCGAGTGAGCATGTCTGTCTGCATGTCTGTCTTTCTGTTCATCTGCCTGCCTGGTCTATCAGTCTATCAGTCTGTCTGTCTGTCTGTTTGTTTGCCTTTCTGTTCGCCTCTCTGTCTTTGTCTGTCTGTCTGTCAGTCTGTTTGTTTTGTCTGTTTGTCTATTTACCGGTTTTGTTGCATGCCTAATTGTTTTGAGTGTGATGTTGCGTTGGATATCAGGCAAGGTGGGGACAAGGGTACCTGAAGGGAAAATGTTCGAAGCGCCGGTATAGGAATAGCATAGCCAGCAAAGAACGCCGCACTGACAGCCATGGTGGACACCACAGTACTAAGCCCGTGCTGCTTCAGGCATTCCCCTGTAAGATCGTCGGTCGCAACTTCTTCGTCAACCAAATTGGACAAAGTTTGGACTAGTTGAACGACATAGAAGACGTTCAGCCCGAGCGCCAAAAAAGGGACCACCTACATTTTATGAAAATTCAGGATTGGACAATCTCAGTCGTATGAACAAAATATGAGGTCTACCTGGGTGCTCAGAGCATTGAAGTCCATGCGAAGGAAGGCGCTGAGACTGATTCCGGCGGCAACACAAAGTCCAGACAGGAAGGTTCCAGCAATGCCTAGTCCACTGTACGAGTTGACTGGGTCCGACCAACGTTTGAGAGCAAAACAGACATATGCGATCTAGACAAATCAAACAAAAGGATAAGAGCCAGTGCATGAAGGTGGTACTGGAAGACGGACAGATACTGAGACAGGTGACAATCAGGCAGATCGACAGAGGAATGGACAGACAGACAGCCAGCAGCAAACAGATAGACAAACAAACAACACAGACAGATAGACAGACATACACATAGGCAAGCAGACACGTAGGCAAATAGACACATAATACAGCAGAGAGATTTACCACGCAGGAGAACCCGACGGAAAGTCTGACCACGCTGAACTCGGAAAACGACGCCACAATGCTCTGAAGGTTGTTGGCGTTGTATACAGTGATGGTTTCCCGGGCTTCGTCAGACCGGAGAGCCTTTGCCACTTCAGCGGCATATCTTGTCTGCCACATGTCGATCACATGTGCTGCTGCCTCCTCCGTCCATTCGGTGTCAATAACGTCTTCACTGGTTTTCATGTGGCTCTTCAGCCTCTCGTAAAGAGCGTTGGCGCTGCTGATGTGGAAGATTGTCTGCATCGCGGAAGCACTGCAAGGAAACAATTCTGGATTAGTCGTCAGAAATTTTAGGTTGGGCGAAACAAAGGGATGCGATGAAATCAACAAAAAACATCTTGGCAGTTAACGAAGGAAGCAGACAGACATACAGACACAGACAGGCATAAAGACGTAAATAAAGACAGACAGACAAACTGACAGGCAGGCAATCAGGCAGATAGAGACAGACAAACACGCAGTCAAGCAAACAGACAGACAGACAGTCAGACATACTAGCAGCCAGAAATTCAAAAGTTAGAATACGCACAAGAATGTATTTTACCTGAAAATCTGCTGCGATCTATTTTTCTTTATTTCCCCAAATATCAGTTCCTCGTTCCACTTCATATATTTATGGCTGATACCAGCACATCCTCGCGACACGATTTCAGAAATGTTTGGCAAGTCTCCGCTCTTCTTGTTGGGGGCCTTTTCGGGGCAGTCCACATCCTCCACATTCAGACACGGCCGGCCCACGTATCCCGCCCGCACGTCCATCTACGCACAAAGACAGACATCAGCAAACAAAATAACCCCAACCGAAAAATGACTCTTTCCTCACCTTATTCAGAAACGTAATGAACGGCTCAGCGTTGTAGCTAACCCGGTCCTCGTCCGGCCAAGCATCTGGATCCCTTCTCAGGGCGGCAATCAAATTCTGCGGATCGAAATTGGTCCACATCAGCCTTTCATGGTAGCCACTACAAAGAATAACCAAACAGTTTTCTTACGGGAAAACCATATGACTGTTTTATCTATGTCTTTCTGTCTGCCTGCTTAAAAGCCTAACAGTTATTCCATGGCATTGTCTATCTTTTCGGGGTCAAAATTACAACAAAAATTTATGGTCGAATAGAATGTCGATAACAGCAAAAATGACCACCCGGGCAGGCAGTCGGGTGGGAAATATAGTAAGAACAACAGGTCATTTAGCCACTTAAGTGGATCTCCGGGAAACAATAGCAGACACAGTCGGGAAGAAGCTGGCTTGCGAGGTTTAAACTTTGCTTCATAAATAGTGGCCGCTTTGGGGGATATCGCCGTCCAGCTGGTTTTTTAAGTAATCTCAACGAAATTTTTCTACTCTCTTTTTGATGACCAGAAAACAAATAAGAACCTAATACTGAACACTTCCTGTGTTGATTGTCTGTCTGTCTGTCTGTCTGTCTGTCTGTCTGTCTGTCTGTCTGTCTGTCTGGTGTTTGTCTGTCTGTATGTCTGTATGTCTGTTTATTTGCCATATATTTGTCTGTTAAACTGACTATATGCCTGTGAAGGTGCCAAGCACTTAAACGACCTCTCAAATACCGAATCAAAAGACGCTTCTGGAGGCGTGCAAAAATTACGAACAATTAGTGCAACACAACAGGTGGCCTCCGCTGCCGCCAATGGCGGGAAGAAATATTCACGCCTGCCCATTATGCAAATGTCCACGGAACTTGCTTCCAGAAATGTCTAAAAGTATTTCCCATGCTGACCGACACTTTGTTGTACGGCACCCCCTGTCTGCAGGGTTACCGGCCTTATTGTTTTCCCCTATAGAAATGCCACGGCCGAGAGGAAGGCGTACCTGACGAACGACCGGTAAAAATCGTGTGGATTGAAATGTAAATTATGTGGTGCTTTGGCCTTTCTCACTAAATGCAAATATTCCGCTTGGCATTGTGTGGGGTGATTGTGCCTGAGACGAACGACTTACGGGATAACAACGGGATTCTGTGGGTCGAGTAATTTGGCGCCTTCCCAGAAGCAATCCAGCGGAGATATTATAC
>LRSR01001368.1:0-24563 GCA_001579985.1 Hypsibius dujardini | reverse complement strand
GACAGACAGACAGACAGACAGACAGACAGACAGACAGACAGACAGGCAAGCAGACAGGCATTCAGACAGACAGACAGATGTACAGACAGACATGACCTGTATTAATAGACATGGGACGCGGAATATCGTCGTGACAGACAGATAGACAGACAGTTAAACATACAGGCAGACAGACAGGCAGGCAGGCAGACAGACTGATCTAATTCTGAATGCCTCCCTAGGTGCACCGAATCATCAACCATCGCGAACAGCGCACCGGCGAAAATCAGTACCTCGTCAAGTGGCGTGAACTCAACTACGAGCATTGCACCTGGGAGGACGAGGCACTCAAATCTGTGGTGCCGGACTTCCAGAAGGGCATGGACGCCTATTGGGATTTGCGCCAGCAGGCTGAGGCGACCACCGCCGAGCGGGGCAAGAAGAAGAAATCCAAAGACGGCAAGTCGAAGCTGTCGCAGCATTTCCCGGATAAACCGACTTGCGATCCGCGGAAGCAGTTCATGGAGCAGCCGGATTATATCACCGCCACGGGTGGAGCGCTTCATCCGTATCAGCTGGAGGGGTTGAATTGGTTGCGTTACTCGTGGGCCAACGGGACGGATACCATTCTGGCCGATGAGATGGGCCTGGGCAAGACGATTCAGACAATCGTTTTCCTGTACTCGCTATATAAGGTCAGCTCGCGGTTACTGTGCTAGATCGCTTGATTGATTTGATTTGCCATTCATTGATTGGTATTTTGAGGCGTAATGCGTGTGTAGTTTTGGTTGATTGATTGGTTGATTGATTGGTCGACCGATTGATTAATTTAAGTGATTGATTGATCGTATGGTTGATTGATCGCTTGATTGATTGGTGAATTGGTTGAAGGTGATTCTTATTGTTTTGTTGCAGGAGGGGCACTGTCGTGGACCATTTATCGTGTCCGCGCCCCTCTCCACTCTCATCAACTGGGAGCGCGAGTTCGAGATGTGGGCACCGGATTTCTACGTTGTCACGTACATTGGCGACCGAGACGCCCGCGCCGTCATCCGGGAGAACGAGTTCAGTTTTGAGCGTGGTGCCATTCGTAGCGGCGCGAAAGCTTCGCGTGTCAGGGACGGATTCGAGGTGAAGTTCAACGTCTTGCTGACATCGATGGAAATGGTCAGTGTGGATCAGCCGACGCTGGGCTCGCTGGACTGGAAGATTCTAGTGGTGGACGAAGCCCATCGATTGAAAAATAACCAGTCGAAGGTGCGTTGCGTTTTCCTCTAACCTTTATCGTAAAACTGAGATTCAATCAACCAATCAATTAACCAATCAATCAATCAATCAGTCAAACAATCAACTAATCAACCAACCAATCAACCAGTCTTTTTTCCGTTCAGTTTTTCCGCGTCCTGCGGCAGTACAAGCTCGGCTACAAGCTCCTCCTTACCGGAACCCCGCTGCAGAACAACCTGGAGGAGCTCTTCCACCTGCTGAACTTTCTCAGCCCGGACCGTTTCAGCGACATGACCGAGTTCACCAGCGACTTCGCGGACCTCTCCAAGGAGGATCAGGTGCAGAAACTGCACGACATCATGGGCAGCCATCTCCTCCGCCGACTGAAAGCTGACGTCCTCAAAAACATGCCCACCAAGTCGGAATTCATCGTCCGCGTGGACATGAACGCCGTACAGAAGAAGTACTACAAGTTCATCCTCACACGCAACTACGAGGCGCTCCACACCAAAGGCGGGGGAAGTAGCCTCATCAACGTGATGATGGAGCTGAAAAAGTGCTGCAACCATCCGTACCTGGTGGCCGCGGCCGCCGCCGAGGCCATCAAGATGCCCAACGGCTCGTACGAAGGTCCGTGACTAGGGATGCAAAGCATTGATTGATAGATTGGCCAGTCAAGTGCAATGTTCTGCCTTGATCAGTCAATCAACCAATCAATTAACCATTCGCCTATCAGTGTTCAAGTTAGTCAATCAACCGATCAATCAATCATTCTTCTATTGTTTTCAAGTTAGTCAATCAATCAATCAATCGACCACTCGCCTATCAGTGTTCAAGTTAGTCAATCAACCAATCAATCGACCATTCTTCTATTAGTTTTCAAGTTAGTCAATCAACCAATCAATCAACGGCTAGCCAACCGTAGCAAGTTTCTCCGCCAGCTGCATCTTTGTAATGTGTTTTAAACGACCGTAGGTCCGTCGCTGATTAAGGCCTGCGGGAAGCTGGAGCTGTTGTCGAAGATGCTGCGGCAGCTGAAGGCCACTGGGAATCGGGTGTTGATTTTCTCGCAAATGACGCGGATGCTGGACATTTTGGAGGACTTTCTGGAGTATGAGGGGTACAAGTATGAGCGGATTGACGGCCAGATCACCGGCAGTCAGCGCCAGGACGCCATCGATCGTTTCAATGAGCCAGGTAAGTTTGGAGATTGAGTTAGCATGTAATTGATTGGTTGATTGATTAGTTTATTGGTTCATTGATTGATTAGTTGATTGATTGATTGATTAGTGGATTGGTTAATTAGTTGGTTGATTGATTGGTCAGTTGATTGGTTGATTACTTAGTTGATTGATTGATTACT
The DNA here is from genome assembly GCA_001579985.1 of Hypsibius dujardini. NCBI lineage: Eukaryota > Metazoa > Tardigrada > Eutardigrada > Parachela > Hypsibiidae > Hypsibius > Hypsibius dujardini. Next base: position 21,994 of record LRSR01001368.1, on the reverse strand, counting down.
TAATTGATCGATTAGTTAGTTGATAGATTGATTGGTTGATTGGTAAGCTGACGGTAACTTCTTCCAGGTGCCCAACAGTTTGTATTCCTCTTGTCGACCCGCGCCGGTGGACTGGGAATCAATTTGGCCACTGCTGACACTGTCATCATCTACGACTCCGAGTACGTATGGGACAGCGGAAAGAGTGTTGGGGGAAGGGAATTACGTTTACCTTGTCAGCGTTTCGTTTATTTTTTTCTCATCTTAATATTCCCCCCTTTATACTTCCAGCTGGAATCCGCACAACGACATTCAGGTAACGATGCGAAATTACGAGAATGCATGCAGGAAGAATGCCATGTACCGAGAAAGACAGCCAGCGTGGCTGGAAGAAGACATCCAGCGTGGCTGGAGGGAAGACATCCAGTGTGGCTGGAAGAAGACAGCCAGCGTGGCTGGAGGGAAGACAGCCAGCGTGGCTGGAAGAAGACAGCCAGCGTGGCGGGGGGGAAGACATCCAGTGTGGCTGGAAGAAGACAGCCAGCGTGGCTGGAACGCTAGAGCTCCTAAGAAATAGGTGAGGGTTCTTTTTTAATCGTATCCCATGTTATTCAGGCTTTCAGCCGTGCCCATCGCATCGGGCAGACCAATAAGGTGATGATCTACCGCTACGTGACCCGCGCCAGTGTGGAGGAGCGAGTCACCCAGGTGGCGAAGAAGAAAATGATGCTGACGCATTTGGTGGTGCGCAGTGGCGGCGTCCAGTTCAGCAAGAAGGAGCTGGATGACATTTTGAAGTTCGGCACGGAGGAGCTGTTCAAGGATGACGTTGTCGAAGGCGCTACCGCGGAAGGTACTGGTAAAACCGCGATGGGAGACTGTCGCTGACCTTGATTCCTCATTGCTTTGCCCCATTGATTGATTGATGATTTGAATTGTTGATTGGCGATTCGGTTTGTTGGTAAATTGATTGATTGCTTGATTGATTGGTGGATTTATTGATTGATCGATTGATAGGTGGATTTTGTGGCGGATTGATTGATTGATTGGTGGATTAGACTGGTCCTGGCAGGGGTTTTATTATTTAATATATTTATTTATTTAAAGGATCGTTTGACTAAAGAGATCTTTTTGTGTGAAATCAGGTGGAGCGCCAGTCAAGGACGCTTCCGGTGACGGCCCCGGGGCTATCCACTACGACGATGAAGCCGTCGGCCGTCTCCTCGATCGCTCCCAGGAAGGTATCCAGGAGAAGGAGGCCGGACTGAACGAGTACCTCAGCTCCTTCAAAGTGGCCACCTACAACATCGTCAACCCGGCTGAGGATGAGGAAGCGGACGATGAAAACAGCCAACCGGAGACCACGGAAGAAACAGCGCCCAGTGGTGACCCGGTTTACTGGGAACGACTGCTCCGTCATCACTTTGAGCAACACCAGGAGGATTTGTCTCGGCAGATGGGCAAGGGCAAACGGCTACGGACGCGCCGGGTTAACTACTCGGCGGATGGGACGGCCACACAGACCGCTGTGGATAACTGGGAAGATTTTCAGGGTAAAACCCGCTTCGGCTTAAAGACACTGCTGGCAGGCAGGCAGACAGGTTACCAGACAGACAGAGAGACACACAGACGGACATACAGACAGGCATGCAGATAGATAGACAGAGAGACAAACAGACAGACAGACAGACAGGCAGACAAACAGACAGACAGACAGACAGACAGACAGACAGACAGACATACAGACAGATGTACAGACAGATGTACAGACAGATGTACAGACAGATGTACAGACAGACAGACCTGTATTAATAGACATGGGCAGCTTAACGCCTGGGGAGATGTGCAGGCAAGTTCAGTTTTATTTTAACCCTGTTGTCTTTATCTCAGGAGCCGGGCCATCCGGAGCGGGCGCAGGGTCCGACGACAACTCCTCCTTCTCCTCCCCATCCGACGACAACGACGAGGAAGATGACGAGTTTGGTCTGCACAGCGACCTCCCGAAAGAGGCGAAAAAGGGTCGCAAACGCGACGACGGACCGCTCCCGCCGCTGTTGAGCAAACTGGCCGGTGGCGGCTTCGAAGTGCTCGGTTTCAATCCGCGTCAGCGGAAATCCTTCGGTAACGGTGTTTTACGCTACGGTATCCCCTCGGAGGATGAGCAGTCGTGGCAGTGGAACATCCGCGACCTCCGCGCCAAGTCGGAGAAGCACTTTCGCGCATACGCCGCCATGTTCATGCGGCATCTGTGCGAACCGGGGCCGGACAACGCGGAGGCCTTCTCGGACGGAGTGCCGCGGGAGGGCATCTCACGGCATCATATCCTGTCGCGGATCGGGATCACGTCCTTGATTAAGAAGAAGGTGAAAGAGTTTGAGCCGGTCAACGGGAAGCACTCCATGCCGGAGTTGCTGGCCGCGATGCAGAAGCAGTCGCAGCAGGCCGCTGCGGACGCCGCGGACAAGCGGGAGCGGGAGCGAGAGATCCTGAAGTAAGTGTGGCAAGCCGAATTGCCTGTCTGTCTGTCTAACTGTCTGCCTGATTTCTGTCTGTCTGTCTGCTGTCTGCTGATCTGCCCGCCTGCGTGTCTGTCTGTCTGTCTGTCTGTTTGCGTGTCTGTGTCTTTGTCTGTCTGTCTGTCTCTGTCTCGTCTGTCTGTCTGTTTGCGTGTCTGTCTCTGTCTGTCTGTCTGTCTGTCTGTCTGTTTGCGTGTCTGTCTGTCTGTCTGTCTTGTCTTGTCTGTCTGTGTAAACGCCGGATGTTCCCTCTTTCAGGTTGAAGGAGTCCGGTGCGTCGGAAGAAGCCATCGCTGAGGCCGTAGCCGCCCTTCCCCATCGCCAGCGGGAGGAGAAGGCCGAGGATGGACCTCCCCCAAAACCGCGACGCAAGTTCATGTTCAACATTTGCGACAGCGGCTTCACCGAACTCCACACCCTGTGGTTCAACGAGGAGCGCGCCATCAAGCAGACGCCGGAGCACGAGATTTGGAATCGCAAGCACGACTACTGGCTGCTGGCCGGCATCGCCCACCACGGCTACGGCCAGTTCAACGCCGTGCAGAACGACCCCCGCTTCGCGATCGTCAACGAGCCCTTTAAGACCGCCACGGCCAAGATGAACTTCCTCGAGCTGAAGAATAAGTTCATGCAGCGCCGGTTCAAGCTGCTGGAGCAGGCGCTGATTGTGGAGGAGCAGATTCGCCGAGCGGCGTACTTGCAGCTGACGCAGGATCCCAACGGCCCGCTGATGCAGATGTCGCGGACGTATAATAACATTCACTCGGTCTCGCAGAACCATCAAGTAAGGCTTTGTTTGGGAATTGATTGTGGGATGATTGATTGATTGGAATTGATTAGGCTTGATTAGGATGGATTGATTGATTGATTGATTGTCCGTTCTGATAGGGAAATATCTTCCGCTTTTTAGGATATTGCTGCGGCCAGTTTGGCTTCCAATCGTCCGGCACAAGTAGTCTACCGCCAAGTGCTCCAACAGCTGGACGACCTGCTGAGCGATCTGAAGCAGGACATGACAAAACTGCCGCTGTCTGTGGCGCAGCTGCCGGCTGTCAGCAAACGGTTGGGCATGTCGGAGCGCGGCATCCTGTCACAGTTGACGGCCAATAAAATTAAGACAGCCGCTGTCCCTGGTGCCGCCGATGACGGCCCGTCAACCTCTGCTGCTGGACAATCTGCCGCTGCGGAGGACCAGCCGTTCCCCATTGTCAACTACTACAAGGCGGGGCCGCAGTTTGCGACGGGAGTTTCGTTTCCACAGTCGTTGAAGGATTTCCAAGCATCCCCAGACGTGGAGATGCTAGATGATTCGCAAGGTATGAGAAGGCAGACAAACGGACGGATAGACAGACCTACAGGCCAACAGACAGACAGACAGACAGACCTACAGGCCAACAGGCAGACAGACAGACAGACAGACAGACAGACGTACAGACCTACAGGCCAACAGGCAAACAGGCAGACAGACAGGCAGGCAGACAGACAGACATACATACAGACATAGGGTGGCAGGCAGGCAGACAACCAATCTCGCGTTGTTTCTAGTCCCCTCGACCAGCGGATACGGCAGACAAAACGGCGGCACATCCCGAAAAGAGGCCAAACCTCTCAGCCTCTCGAAGAAAGGGAGCTCATTGAAGAAACCCATCCCGGCGGTGGGCTCCTCCGATTCGTTGGCCGACGCAGACCGCATGGACGACCAACCCGCACTGGTCATCGATAACGGCAACGACGGTGGTGGTGCTGGAAAATCCGGCGCCCCTGTTGTCGTTGATGTACCTGATGAGGACGGGGACTTTGATGACCGGGACATGGCGGCAGCGCAGGACGAGGAGGTGCAGGATCTCTCGCGGAAGAAGTGAATAGTGTGACGTCACGCATACGCACACCTTCGTGTGACGTCACACCCTCCCATGGATCGTACTTTTTAGATTCCTCCCCCCCCCCCGCATCCTCAGTAATATTTCTGGACTGTAATGTATTCTGCTATGAGGGAATGATGACTGACTGACATTGTGGAATGGTCATTTTGCGGTATTTTTACTGTTGTTACAACACATCTATGCATATTCCCTTGCGTAATTCGTGATGGATCCTCCCCATTCTTCTTCGTTTGGTTGCGCGAGGCGAGGTGGCAGTCTCCCTCCCTCTCCCTCCCTCTCCCTCTCTCTCTCTCATCGCGTTCTTGTTTTATCGCCTTTTTTTGCATGGCTTTTGTGTGCAGTTTTTTTGGATGACGTTTCTTGTATGATCATCTCGCCTGATAAAAGTAGCTGTCAGATCCGTTCTGGCCCGAACCGTTTATTCAGTCGAACAGCAACACTGTCAGCCAACGACAAGATTGAGTACACTAGAGGGTCCGGGAAATGGGCAAAAGGGGCGGGGCAGGGGGTGGTTTCCAACAATCGAACAATCAACCAATCAACCACTTGATCACCCCCTGCTCCGCCCCTTTTGCCCATACCCCGGACCCTCCACTAACTGACACTCAACTAAAGATATTACAAATTCCTTAAAATACAAATTTACTTCAAATAAAAACTTCAAGGCACTTGCATTTAAACAAAAAATGAAACCTTCAAAGATCAAAGTTCATAAAAATGCTCTTGCCAGGGTTCGAACCTGAGACCTTCTCCGTGTAAAGGAGACGTGATAACCACTACACTACAAGAGCCGATTGAAATCTGGCAAAGTTTTGTCAATACGCGTGTCTGGTCCAACTTGTTGTTTCCCTCTCATACTTTTGAATCGATAAAACTGGCAAACTTGGTCCATGGAGATTTAATTGAACAAACTACAAAGCTTTGGCGGATTTTGGCCTAGCTTCCATGTACCAGTCAGGAATGAACTTCCAAGCGGAATCCGGCGCTTCCACGGTGCAGGCTATCTTCTCCGCACCCGGATTCCACTCAAACCGATAAATGGCCCTAGACAGACACACACGAACAAATTGAACGGTCCACGGCCAGATCTTGTTAAAAAATGAGTTTCTTACTTGTCATACTCCTCCACGGCAATTTGACGGACAAAGAGTAAAAAGTCTGCCAGGAAATTGGCGCAGATGTTGGGAAGCCATGGCTGTCCGTTTTCCTATAATCATGAAGCAACGCGCGGTTTTAGTGATAAGCTTTTCCGTTCTCAACAGCTCAAAAAATCCCTCGTAGCTGGTCAGCATTACTCGAACTCTCCTGGAAATAGACTGTGTGGGTATCTCCTCGGTCGAGCTGACCCGTCCGTAATCATTCCGGAATCCCACCACAATTAAGGGAACACCCGCAATGAAGCTTTGCGCCCAAAACTTCATCAGTTTATGGTTGCTGCAACAGAGAAAATGCCGGTCTGCTTGCCTGCCTGTCTGACTGTCTGTCTGTCTGTCTGTCTGTCTGCCTGCTGCTCTGTCTGCTCTGCTCTGTCTGCCTGCCTGTCTGCCTGCCTGCCTGTCTGTCTGCCTGCCTGCCTGTCTGTCTGTCTGTCTGTCTGTCTGTCTGCCAGTGTCTGTAGTGAATCATTGCCTGGTTATCTTTGCGCGTCTGCTGAGCTCACCAAAAATTCTGGTATTGCCGGTTATTTTCAATGTTTCGGGCAGTTTTCAGCTCCACATAACGGTCCGGCGCCTTTTCGGTCCCGACTTCGGGGTCGTAGCAGTCCATCTCAGCGCCGTAGAGGATACCGGTATTTTTGAGCCGGGAGAACAATACCGTCTGAAAGCTCTCAAAGTTATCGACCGGCTTCTTGAACTCCTTCTCATCATCCGGCTGGTTCGTCATGTACTGCTCAAACTTGAATCCCCTGCAAAAGCAAGAGAGGATGAGAATTGAACGTAAGACATCTCTCAGTCAGTCAATGCCTGCTTCCGTATTTTGACAGCATACCAGTACATGAAGGTTCGATCCTTCTTCGTTTCACTCAACCGTCGGGATTCGTGATTCCGGTTCTCGAAAGACGACATGTAGAGGATGCCGTCGATCTTGCAGACGCACAAAATCCATCCGTTCTGTCGGTCGTAAGGCGTCGTGAGGAGCTCATGCAGTTTTCCACGCCAACAGACCATTTGAATTTTAGGACTGCAAAAGAATCACCATCACAATGTTAACTCAGGGCTTGATTGATTGATTCATCAAAAAAATTTCCGAAGTTTCAATTTTTTGATCCAAATCACTGCAAAACGTTTGATGCCAAGATTTCTGACACCCTTTCACTCCAAATTTGATTTAAAATCGACTGACATCAGCAGCATCTGATTTGAATGCTAGGGGGCGGAGCTATGGCTCATTTCGGTAATGTCACTCGGACGCCTGGACTGACACTACCCCATAGCTCCGCCCCCTGGCACCCAAATAAGATTCTGCTGATGTCAATCGATTCCAAACCGAATTTGAAGTGAAACGGTGTCAGAAATCTTGGCATCAAACGTTTTGCAGTGGTTTGGATCGAAAAACTGAAACTTCGAAAATATTGCTGATGAATCAATCAATCAAGCCCCGGGCCATACCACAAAGTAGTGCGGGTATTTGTGTCTTCCTTATTTTTTTCTGAAACCGCGAATGTGATTTCTAGCCCAAGAGCCCAATATAAATTATAATACATGAACAGGTATTTGTGAAAAATCACCAAATCACAATTGAAATTAATCTGAACCGCACTAAAACGAATGCATCAGACAGAATGATCAATCAAATGAATCAATCAATCGACAACAAAAACATAAAAAGACGGCAAATCAATCAATCAATCGACAACAAAAACATATAAAGACAGCAAATCAATCAATCAACGCAAGGAGCAAAGCACCCACCGAAGCTTGTTAAATTCTGTGGGATGGTGAGCAATCCATTGCAGTAGGAACTCCAAATGCTCCGTCATCTTGTACTCCTGCTTATGATCGATAAACACATCCATCCCCTGGTCCAAGTTGATGTTGAGGTGCGTGACGACAGGACCCGGGCCACGACGTACGAGAGGTTTCAGCGCACGAGCATCGTCGTGATACTGTCGCCGTTGATCATCCCGCCGGCTGAGACTAAAACAGCCAACTTCCTGGGGCTGAGAGAAGCTGGGAAATCCACCGTCAAACTGCTGAATGTCACGCATGGAAGAGCGCGGGAAGATCGGCGCTCCGAGGGCCATTGGGGAGCCGGTGGGAAATAGGTTCGAACTCAGACCGCAGTCAATCAATCAAGCCACCGCAACGCCCAAGCAGTGCTGGTCCAAGTTATGTGCTCAGTCAGTGAGCCACGGAATTTCGAATTTCCGTAAGAGCAGAAAGCACGTCAAGAACGATGCATCTTCAGAAAAATTTGAAATTGAGTGAATTTCTAAATCTAATGCGGAAATGTTTGAGAAACTTCTGGAACGGCGCTCTAAAGAAGGCCGAAGAGCAACAAAATGACATTTGGGCTTGTGCATTCTTCGCTTTGCTAGAAATCAAGCAAATCAAGCAAATCAAGCAAATCAAGCAAATCAAGCAAATCAACAGAGTGGTTGGGCGTTGGGGCGAGCCTTTGCAGGTTGATTGATTGATTGAGTACGCTGGGACGGTTTGGCTGATTGGCTTATCGGCCCGGGTCGACCTATACCAACTCTATTCCCGTCACGGATGTAAATAATCACTCAATCAATCATCGGTGTAGATTAAATGCTTTTCATCCCTTAACCAGCATCCGGGCCCTTAACCAGCAGGAACAAAGGCGTTCCTATCGGCGGAGTTAATCAATCAATCGATGCAGAAAACATGATTCTCAGCCCTTAACAAGCAAGAACAAAATCATCAACCAGCGGGAACAAAATCATTAACTAACAGGAACAAAATCCTTAACCAGCAAGTAACCAGGCAATGCGTGTTCCTAAAACTATAGCGGATTTCGTTCAGACTATTTGTTTTATTGTGTGCCCTTGCGAATGAGGATTTTTTCGGTTTTGAATTTTCCAAGTTCGAGTCCGTGGACGAATCTAGCTTTTTATTTAATTACTCTTTAAACCGAACGGAAGGATTTTTTTTCTCGTTTCCCTTTTCGGATTCAACGTGTTCGTTTTTCTGTCTGTTCCGTTTTTGGGACGAAGTTCGGTCGTTTTGGAACTGCGCACCAAGTATTGTTACATTATTGTTATTGTTCGACTGAAGCAGACAAACCCTTGCGGAATGTATAAAGTCTTTTTGAAGGAAGTAAAAAAAACACGTGGCAAAACTTCAAGCTGCCCGAGATAAAGCCATTTTTTTACCGGCGCCCAGCAAAATGGGGTGATCGGAGTTTGAGCCAGTTATGGCCAATGCGTGCAGCTGTTTCTCAAATCAGTTGATTCATTGATTTAACACCAGATCGCCAAAATAATTTAAAGTCAATCAATCGATCGACTGAGCAAAGCCTGCGTGGTCAGCTGTGGTCATAAACAGCTGCACGCATTGGCCGAAATTGGCTTAAACTCCGACCGCCCCATTTTGTTGGGCGCCGATAAATAGTTGGCTTTAATTCGGTCGATTGATTGATTGACTTCGATCTGGTGTTAAATCAGTGAATCAAGCGATGTGAGAAACAGCTGCACGCATTGGCCAAAATTGGTTCAAACTCCGACCGCCCCATTTTGCTGGGCGCCGATAAATAGTTGGCTTTAATTTGGTCGATTGATTGATTGACTTCGATCTGGTGTTAAATCAGTGAATCAAGCGATGTGAGAAACAGCTGCACGCATTGGCCGAAATTGGCTCAAACTCCGACCGCCCCATTTTGCTGGGCGCCGATAAATATTTGGCTTTAATTTGGTCGATTGATTGATTGACTTCGATCTGGTGTTAAATCAGTGAATCAAGCGATGTGAGAAACAGCTGCACGCATTGGCCGAAATTGGCTCAAACTCCGACCGCTCCATTTGCTGGGCGCCGATAAATATTTGGCTTTGATTCGGTCCTTCGAGATTGGAAGGTGTTGAGAGATTCTCATTTCCAGAGATCGGAAGGCAGAGAAACTATCAAGTAAGTCTCCAATGACAAAGAAAGAACAGAGAAAAGAGAACAAAAAACAAAGAACAGAACCGGCTGTAAGTAAATTTCATGCAACACCAACACATGCTTTCTTGCAGAACATTCAGCGAGCGAGTTATAAACAGAAGAGAAATGTGCGCAACAGATTCAAAACGCTTTTCAAACAAACATTTCATCCTCCAACATCCACGATGGAAACGAGAAGGAGCTAGGCAAGCGAGTACATCGGAACAGGCGCTTTCCGGCCGCGACCCGGATTGATATTCATTGATCCGTGATCCTGCAAAGGGCGGGGATGGATAGGGTCAAGAAAATAGAGAACTAAACACGTGGCAAAAACCTTGCGTTAACCGAATTAAGCACTTTAACTCGGAGCTGTGTACAACAGCCATGCAACGAGTGTAATGGCCTAATTCGGTTAACGCAAGGTTTTTTGCCACGTGGCAGAAACCTTGCGCTAACCGAATTAAGCACTTTAACTCCAGGGCTTTTCATTTTAGATGCAATTCAGTAAGCGATAGGAAAAATTTGAATGGAGGATCACCAGTTTCAGGGTAATCAACCAATTACTTTAAAACGATTTAACGTGACCACAAACAAGCGGTTGATTGGTTGATTTACTGATCGTCTTTATCCAACCCCTTGCCCCGCCCCTTGGGCCCATCGCTCGGACTCTCATTAAACTTTTTCCTGTAGCTGACTGTATATCTATACTTTATTTAAAAGTCCCAAAGATTAGGTCTTACATAGAATTCCAGTTTGGCCCAACACTCCCCCGTCAAAACGCCCGCAATTTTCCGCCCAATCGCTAGACAAGCCTCCCTCAAGGTCGTTCCGGTCCAGATTGCAAAACGAAAGCTGCCACTCCGACAGGACACCACCAAGCCGTTGACATCGTTGTTGAAGTCGTCGAACTGTTCACCGACCAGCAACATGAGCTGGAAGAACAAACGAAGCGGCTGCCATCAATCAATCAATCAATCAATCATTCAACCAACCAATCAATCAATCAATCAAGCAAGCAAGCAAGCAATCTATCAATCAACCAATCGATGGACCCAGAAAACCCGACCAAACCACCGATCTGAATGAGCTCAATTGAGTGGTTGGCAAGTAAGTCGGAATGAGTCCTGCCAAACGAAGTAACGAGAAACACGTACCAGTTCCCGATACAACTCATTGATGGAGGACTTCTTCACGGACACCGTCGACAGTGTCATTCGCCAACTTCCTCCGTTGGAGTTAGCCACGTCCTCCCATTCCGGTCGAATCATCCGCATCTCGCCCAATCCGCCTCGGAAAAACGAATAATCACTGCCACGACTCAAATCCGCCACGGGAATGATCGATTTGCATGTCCTACAGGCACGAAATGTCAAGGACGTCGCAAATCACCTTCCCTTGAACAGAACCTTCCCATCGAAATTTCATACCCCCAAAATTCCTCGACGGTCTGGAAGCTGATCACTTGCTTGTTGGCGCTGCTCCAATCGTTGGAATTCCTCACGGCGTCGCCGTCCAGAAAGAAAAGTGTCCAAGGCGTCTCCAGGGAATGGTAGAAGAATCTCGCCTCGTTTTCCTGTTCTTGGACATCATTCCCGGCTTCCATGTGAAGGGGTGGTGTCATGGCAGGCGGTGTCTCAGCCGGTGTCTCTGGGGAGGCAGTTAGGCTGAGAATCATCTGGCAAAAACCGCGTCGAAATCATGTTTTGCATAAAACAATGGCGGATTGAGGAGATGATGAAAAATGAATTGCGAGCGGACCCCTCGTAGATTTAACACACACACACACACAGCCCTAAGGCCCATCAGAACGCCACCGGCGAACGACGTAATGGAAAAGTCTTGAGATTCGAATGGTCATGTGAGTTTATTTCTATTGGACCGTTTGCTCGGAGCTGGCCGTTGCTGCTTTGGAGTTTGAGACAGTAAAGTAGAAACGACACTGGGACGTCGTTCGAATCTCAGGACTTTTCACTGTAATGGTAAAAGCAAAACAGAACTGACCTCTTTCTCTGGCGATGAATCCGATGGATGGTTCGTGCGCTTCTTCCCCTTTCCCGGCTTCTTTTTTGCCATTCTGAAGCAGATCGTACAGGGTAAATTTAATTGAAAACGGAAGTGAAAAAGAAGAATTGAATGAACTGTCTTTCGTTCATTGTGCAGTTCAAACTGTGCAATTCATTCTTTGCGACGCAAAATGAGACGACTTCGTTTAAATTCACGTGCAAGTTTCTTGGGGTTTCATTGTAAATTCAGTCTGATTTCTACTTGATCTCTTCAGTATGTAACTGCGCATTGCACATTGGCTTTCTCATTGTCTGGCCTGCTAGCTCTGGCTGAAACGTTTGCAGCTGTCTTCGTTTATAAAATAAAACTCAATAATCTACTTTATATCAATTTCAAAAGCATCTCTCTGTACCACGGGTGTATCGAAACTGCGGAAGTTCCAAGTTGGAACTTAGAACAAAATTTCAACTCTTGAGTTGTTGTAATTTTGCCGTAGACGGTGTCTCCACCTAGGGTGAAACTTGCAAGTTCCAACTTACAACTTCCGCAATTTCCATACACCCTTCACTGCCAAACGCGCTGGAAACTCAGGAATCAGGATGATTTTGATGTGCAATGCGCAATGCCATAGCACCCTAGCAATCCGCAATGCCATAGGACCCTAGCAATGCGCAACTGATATAATGCACGTTTGTTTGGTGCCATTTCCCAGATTTTTTCCCTTTTCCTCCAACGGCCGGAACTTTTTTCTCCCGCGCCGTTTCACCTCATGGCAAACAGATTTAATCTCGAAAAAGCATTCATGTAACTGGTTTTGAGTTCACTTTTTCGAATGGAGACGATGCCCGCGATTCCGAGGAGCGATGCCAACGAGAACGACGGGGAAACTTCTCCGCAATGGGTCACCGAGCCGAGCCCGTCCACCGCCACTGCCGCTGGCAAGGCTCTCAACATCACCGCTTTCGAGCCGTCACCTGCAGAGGAGCGGGAAATCATGCAGAGCTACGCCCGACGTGTGGAGACTTTCACAGCGAAGAAGTGGCCGGGGAAGTTGTCGAAGAGCTCAACGACAAATCCGCAGCGGATGGCCGAGATCGGCTGGTACTGCACTGGACCGAAGACGGCAAAGTGCTATGCGTGTTTCAAGGTTGGTAGGGATGTTTAATTTCGACAGGGTTGAAAGTGCTTGGGCAGGGCCGGCTCATCTTTGACGAGCCGGTTGACTGTTCCATATTGTCGCTCGATTGATTGATTGATTGACGGATATTACATCATGTCAATCAATCAATCAACGGGAGGACAGAAGGGCTTGTCTGGCTAAACAATGACAAACTTGTCCCATTCACACGTCCTTTGGTGTGATTCGTGTAACAATTATTCCCCAGCTTGTGAGAGTTCATCTTGCTTTTTTAGGTTCTGGAAGGGTGGGTTCCGGAAGACAACCCGAAGACAGAGCATGAGAAGCACTGCACAGACTGCCCCCTCTCTACCATCAGCATCACCGACACCTCCGTCCTGACCTGGCGACAGATGATCAAGCTAGACTTGGCGATCGAGTGGCGCCGAAAGAAGCTGATCGCGCAGCGTGAATGGGACAAGGTTGTCGTGCTACATCAGCAACAGTGCGACGAGTTGAAGGGGTTGCTGGCCAAGCTCCAGAAGGACACGCCCTTACACGATGTCACTGGACAGGAGTCGTATCTATGACTAGAAATCGGGTTCTCTCTTATTATCTTATTTTGTTATCATCCGTTTCTTTTCAATCTTTCAGTTTGCAGACTTTTTGATTTTGTTAGTCAGGACGGATCATTTTTTCTGTACCGGTGGCAGCGGATATCGAAACGAGGACGGTTTGCTTAAACAGACAAACAGACAGGCAGGCAGGTAGGCAAACAAGCAGACAGACAGACAGACAGACAGACAAACAGACAGACAGACAGATAGACAGACAGACAGACAAACAGATAGACAGTCAGACAGACAGACAGACAGACAGACAGACAGTCAGACAGGTGACTAGATAGAGGGACAGACAGACAAATATGCAATTTGTCTCATGGAGGGTATACACTTGTTCATTTTTTATATAAGTATAACTGGAAAACAGCGGTTTTTACATATACTAAGTAGATGTTCTGTTTCGCCTTCGAATCTGTTAGTTTAGGGTTGGATTGAATTCTCGGGCGACAATTTGGGCGATAACGTTGATTGCCTCAAAAGTTTCCACACCACTTGGAATGATTTGATTCGGCGGTAAGAGGAATCCGAATCCCTGGTCCCTCAGTTCAGGCGTGAACGTGTACTTCACCCCTCCCTTGGCTTTAGCCCAGTCCAGAGTTCCTCCGGCTGCTTCGTCTGAGTGGATAAAAATCAAGCATGTCTCCTGAACCTTACCTAATCCGGTAATGGAATGTAAGAACTTACAAAGTAGGTCTGGAACGGTTCCTACTACATATCGTATTCCGTAGACAGCTGTTAATGCATCAACGGCTGCCTGCCCGGCTCGTCTCTAAAAATATAGCAAGATCTCTGAGCAGGACAATCAAACAGACAGACCAACAGACAGACATGCAGGCAGGCAAACAGACGGATAGACGGATAGGCAGACAGACAGACAGACAGACAGACAGGTCTAAGAGATGGAGACCGAAAGTTACAGTGAACTGTTCTTACGATGTCTTCATAGTCAGCTGGCCGTTCGAACGCGTATCCCCACGGCAGCAGCCACATTTGCGCGGCCGAGTGAATGCTTATCATGCTCTTAACTTGTGGTCGAAGATTCAGCAGTTGTTCGGTGACATAAATATTTTCAACCTCGGAATAGGGAAAGGGGCCGGCATATGTCTCCGTGCTTGCAGTTTGCGTTGCGCCCGAAACTGCAAAAGTCATGATGAAACAGCAGTTTCGTCTTCTGGCGACTCACATCGGACCCTCACCCATCCATTTATGGTCCATGTTGCGGTTCGCGTCACATCCTATATCCACGCTGAATGGATTCAATCGTCTGGTTTTTCGCCACATTCGATTCTACGATGGCAAAGTCATGAGAATCCTGCCGCACAGTACCGCTACTTTTCATGACTGAGAGGTGTGATTGGGAAGAGAGGTGTGAGTGGAAAGAGAGGTGTGGGTGGAAAGATGGACTCTTACGTTAGTATGGGTCCATTCGTAGCCATCGGGATTGACCGTCGGCACGATGTACCAATCGATTTCGTCCAGCATCCGACGCGAGGTAGAGTTTGACGCGTACTCCGTCACCATCTTGTTCACCCTGACACGAAAGGGAAATCAATCACCACGAAAAGGAACAATAGGATCTTGCGCTTACATATACGTCAATGTAGCCCCGGCAATCCACTCCCTAGCATGAATATCTACAATCGAATGTTCTTTAGCACTTTTGATTACATTTGGAATTGATGGTCTGACTGTCTGTCTGTCTGACTGTCTGTCTGTCTGTCTGTCTATCTGTCTGTCTATCTGCCTGTCTGTCTGTCTCTCTGACTGTCTGTTTATCTGTCTGTCTATCTGATCGTCTGTCTGGCTGTCTGTTTGACTGTCTGTCTGTCTGTCTATCTGCCTGTCTGATTGTCTGTCTGTCTGCCTGTCTGTATGAATTGCGTATTATACTTACGTGCATCCATCCAGATAGCAGGCTTCGTTTTGCCGTCGGCTCGAGCTTTGCCAATTTTTAGCCGGTACAAGTCTCTTCCTTCGTAGGACTGCCCAATAGACTTCATCTCCTGGACCAGATCTGGATAGCTTTCCCTCAAGCTATGCATCCAGGAGACCATCTGTGGATAATCAGTGTGTCACTTCTCAATCAGTCTGTTTCTCCATTTCTGCAGTCTCTTAAATTTTATATTGTATGTCTGAATGGCTCATTCATCATTATTCTATCTCACTGACCGTGCTATATCTGTGGTACGCAGTCCAGGTCATGCCGCCACTTTCTACCGCCCTTATGTCCTGCGGTGCGAGCCGTGACTGCTCCTCGATAGCACTGAAAGAAAAGAGTCCGCGTTTGACAGTGGTACCACCAGGAGATAGAATTTATATAAAATTTACAAAACTTACAATTTTTTAAATTACTAGTATAATTGCTCGTATATGTTTATATATATACTTACGTAGCCACGTCAGTTATAGTTGTTTCATATTGAATAGATTCGGAGTCGAATGCGGACAGGTATAGAGCTTGCTTGGCTGGGCAGATCATAATTAACGCTGACTGCTCTCTTTCCGGGGCATACCGTCGCGGAATATCAGTCCAGAAATCGACCTAGCCACGGAAATAAAATACAATAGCAATATTGAGTTAGAGTTTGGTCTGTCTGTCTGTCTGTCTGTCTGTCTGTCTGTCTGTCTGTTTGTCTGTTTGTCTGTCTGTCTATCTGCCACCTGTCAATCTGTCTGATTGTCTGACTGTCTGTCTATCTGTGCAATTTTCTACCTCATCCGTCAGCGCGTTGTGCTCCACGTCGTCGTTGATTCGATTGAGAAGATCCAGCTGGCGCTGCGATCCAATGGTCAAGCGATAAACCTTATACCTTCATGAATACAAACTTTTCGCTTAACAGATAAATTTAATATTTAAATGAATGTTATTACCAAAATTTACTTACTTACTTACTTAATTATTATTTACACAACTTTTTACGTGGTATTGACATAATAGTAATACTAGTAATACTAATAATATTTGTACTAATAGTATAAATAGTAGTAATAGTAATATTTGTAATAATAGTAATAATAGTAATACTAGTAATAATAGTAATACTAGTAATAATAGTAATACTAGTAATAATAGTAATACTAGTAATGATAGTAATGATAGTAATAATAGTAATATTTGTAATAATACTAATACTAGTAATAATAGTAATACTAGTAATGATAGTAATACTAGTAATACTAGTAATAATAGTAATATTTGTAATAATAGTAATAATAGTAATTAAATGAAGTAGTTGAATGTGAATAAATTCTTCGTCACGCAATATGATTTGTGTGTGTGACGGAGTTACGTGAACGTGACCGACACTTACCCAGTGAAATCGCCATTCAATTTGGCTTGCGAAAAGGGACTTCCGATGAGCAGTAGAAAGGCAATTCCCGCTAGTAAGGGCTGATTCATCTTGGATGCAACTTTCGAATTTGTTGAGGAAGAAATGTAACTCTATTGCAGGAGGATGAGTTGTATTTCTCCAGGCGATTTAATTTTCTAACTCTCTTTTGTATTTGTGATTACACGGTTGGGAAGAGTGCACGTGTCGGCAACGGAAACCCAAAAATGAAGTGCGAACACACACGTGCTCCGTTTGAACAGTCAATTTGATGTTGATGAAAGGGAGCAACATTAATCTATTTGAACTCTTAAACCGATACAGTACGAGGTAAAGGCCGTTAACCAGGCCGCTTTTTTCAACGTTGATTTCCCGGCGCTGCAGTGCTGCCATGCCATAACAGATTGCTTGAAAACATTCTCTGACCCATTTTAGTTTGTTCCTAAGCCTCGGTTCGAATTGGAGTGCAAAAAAAGAAGGGAGAATCTGAATGGAGAAGTGTGCAAGCAGTCCGGTAGAGGGCGCCACTTCGGTTCCATCTCCCTGGGTTGACTTCGCAAAAACGACTTATGCGCCACCTGTTGGCCTGCCGGCCTGGTTAAGTTACGATTTCTAAAAGCGGCCTGGTTAACGGCCTTTACCTCGTTAGGAAGCATTCCCCGATCGTCTTCGGTACATACTTCGAATTGAAATCTAATCACACGCACAGCGCCAATCAAGAAGCGCTGTTATACAAGTAACAAGTAACCAGTAACCAGTAACAAGTAACAATTTTCAGAGGTGGATTTCAAAACGCCTCCAATTTTTTTTTATAATTTAGTTCAATATTAAAGATGATTTAGAAAAGCTATTTCATCGGCGAATCTCCGCGAACTTTTTTTTGAGGAAATTTCAAAGTTTCGAAAACATTGGAATATGCCGTTTTGCTTGATTTTCATTGTAAAAATTGCGGTTTTTTAAATATAAATATTTTAAAACTGTCTTATTCCATTTTTTATTTGAAATCGATGGGCGTTGACCAAATATTTTTCGCAATTGAGGGGGCGGAGCTATGGACAGTTTTCAAAAAGGACCAAAAATTCCCAGCGAAGCTTTCCAGAGCTGGCATGTAGCTCCGCCCCCTGATGTCCGAAAAATATTTGGATGCTGCCGATGGATTTCCAATTAAATTTCAAATGGAGCAGCATCAAAATCTCGATAAATCGCCATTTTTACAGTGAAGATCAAGCAAAACGGAATACTCCAGTGTTTTCATAACTTTGCAATTTCGTAAAAACAATTTCTTGGAGAGTCGCAGGCAGAGATAAATGTTTAACTCATCATCGATATTGAACTAATTTAAGGAAAAAAAATTGGAGACGTTTTGAAATGCACCTCTGAAAATCGGCCCATGTAAGTACATGACAGGAAAGGTTGACCACAGGCCAAAATTCCGAGAGGTATAAGTGAATGTTTTTTATTCATATATATAAATGTGTAAATGTAGAAATAATTGTGATTGTACCGTTTGTAACAATGGCAATAAATAAAAGTCTCCTTGCATGATGTTGCTTCCTGCCCGCTTGAAATTAATTCAGTGTTGGACCAAATTCCTCGAAGATTGCCTGAGCAATGACATTCACGGCTTCGAACGTCTCCAATCCGCTGGGAATAATCTGGTTAGGTGGCAGTACAAATCCGAAGCCCAAATCTCGCAGCTCTGGTGTGTAGGAATATTTCGCTCCGGCCTTGGCTTTAGCCCAGTCCAGGGTCCCACCGGCAGCTCTGTCTGGAAAGAAAGAGCCTTTGTAAAACGATTTAGGTACGTCCCAAAAAACGCTTGCAAGTGTCGTTCCGCTTGCAAGTCGTCTGTCTTACACAGGATGTCAGGTGCTGTTCCAACTTCGTATGGTATACCATAGACAGCCGTCAGAGCATCGGTTGCTGCTCGTCCAACTCGCATCTGTGAAGCACACGCTTATTGACCAACAGACAGACACAGACAGACAGACAGACAGGCAGGCAGACAGACAGCAACAGACAGACAGACAGACAGACAGACAGACAGGCAGACAATCATCCGTTCACCGCGCAGGTCGTCATACCAGTTCATCATAGTCTTCCGAGCGTTCATATCCATAAGCCCAAGGCAGCAACCACATTTGCGCGGCAGAATGGAAGCTGAGCATGCCTTTGACTTGTGGCACGAGTGCCAGAAGAGCCTCAGTCACATGAACATTTTCGATTTCGGAATAAGGAAAGGCACCCGCATAGGTATTTTCCCGGGGAGTTTGAACGGCACCGGCAACTGGAAAAACGGGATGTAACAAAATAGCATACTGTTTGAGTGTACCGGAGTTTGATGTCCTTACCCATCCATTTGAAGTCGAAATTACGGTTAGCGTCACATCCAGTGTCCGTACTGAAGGGATTCACCCGTCGGGTTTTTCGCCATAACCGGTTCTAAGAAGACAGTTTTGTTATGGATCTTTTTTTAACCAATACAAAGTAGTTACTTGATTGAAAAAAAAATGGTCCGGCATTATTACATTTGGTGCTACATGGCTGTATTCGTATCCATCGGGGTTAGCTGAGGGAACAATGTACCAATCGATTTCGTCCATCATCCGCCGAGCGGTTGAGTTTGTCCCGTACTCTGTCACCATTTTATTGACCCTGTACGAGGTACCGAGAAAATGAGGGTTCAAACCATTGAAAATTTGGAATACACCGTCGCTTACAAGCCGTACAGTACGTACGGTACCCATCTTACATGAAGGTCAAAGTTGCACCGGCAATCCATTCCCTTGCGTGAATATCTAAACAGTGAGTTAAAAAAAGGGCCCGCAGAGCGCTACTACGTCTGTCTGTCTGCCTGTCTGTCTGTCTGTCTGTCTGTTTGTCTGTCTGTCTGTCGGTCTGTCTGCCTGCCTAACCTCTGTGCAACTGCCTGTCTGCCTGTTTGTCTGTCTGTCTGTCTGCCTGCCTAGGCTCTGTGCAACTGCCTGTCTGTGTGTAATATATATGAAGTATTGACTCACTGGCGTCCATATAAATTCCCGGTTTCATTTTTCCATCCGCTCGAGGTTTGCCCACTTTGAGAAGATACATGTTTCGGCCTTCATATGTTTTACCAATCATAACCTTCTCATTCACCAGATCCGGATAGCGCGACCTTAAGCTATCCATCCAAGATACCATCTGAAGTATACATTCATGTTAGAGTTTGTTCATGTCAAAAGGATCAATTGCTGCATAAATCGTCCCTCGCACCGTGGAGTATCTGTGATAGGCAGTCCAGGTCATCCCGCCGTTTTCGACCGCTCTCGTGTCTTCCAGAGAAAAGCGCGACTCTTCTTCAATGGCCCTAAGGGACAAGATTCTCCGATTAGTACGAGGTATCAGACCTAATCATGGCCACCCCGTTTTCTGGCCTAATCCTGGCCATCCTTATTTAGTGAGGGCAACAGGTGGCGCTCCCATCGCCACTGACACTGCGAGATCCGGAATCGTCACTTCGTGTGAAATTGACTCGGAATCGAATGTCTCCAAAAACGCGGCTTGTTTCTCCGGCGAAAGAAGAATCAACGCCGTGAAGGAATTTCTTCGTTGAGGAGAAAACACTCGAGGCAACTCAGTCCAAACATCCACCTAGGAATTTAACCCGTTAACTCATAAATTTCACATCTCGAGGTAAAACATGATGTGCTTCAAGTTTGCCTGACAATTTTGTTGTGCACTGTACTGTACCTCATCGGTGAGCCCTTTCTGGTCAACATCCTCGCTGATTCGGTTGATGAGGTCCAGCTGCCGTTGAGACTGGATGGTCAACCGGTACACTTTATACCTGCAAATAGGTTCCGAGACGTCCTTCAAATGCAATGCGCACTGTGCACCATGCACTATGCAATGCGCACTGTACACCATGCACTATGCAATGCGCACTGTGCACCATGCACTATGCAATGCGCACTGTGCATTGTGCATTGTGCAATGTACACTGTGCAATGTGCACTGTGCACTGTGCCCTATGCAATGTGCACTGTGCACTGTGCATTGTGCATTGTGCAATGTACACTGTGCAATGTGCACTGGGAATAAGACCATGTCAGACTTACCCCCGGAAGCCGTCTTTCACATCGGCATCAACAAAATGACTGGCGATGAGCAAAATAGCACTTCCGATCCACACGACTATGAGAGCAAGTTGCATGATTCTGCCTGGTCAGTGTACTCGACAAAAGCAAGTAGAATTCAGGCAGTTCGTTGTGGAATTCCTTCTGGCTGAGACTGTGCACTAAACAGACTCACGTTGAAATACGCCCTTTGTAACGAACAACCCGTCCGCAGGGTGGCTCGTTCCAACGATTACGCTGTAAACGCAATCACGACACAACGGCACGACATGACACGACGGCTGATAGGAAGTAGTATTGTCCGGCATTGATTACGGATATAGACAAACTTCAACAACAATTTCCACGACCCAACACAGAAATAGGCTCTTAACTATGCCGGCCAAACTTATCGGATCGTGGAGTATACAAACTGGCCATGTGCTGGCAGGGAAGAAATGTCTCCCGCTCGGACCCACCCGGCCTTGTGGCAAAGACTCGCAGGAACTCAACAAGAT
Source organism: Hypsibius dujardini (assembly GCA_001579985.1). NCBI lineage: Eukaryota > Metazoa > Tardigrada > Eutardigrada > Parachela > Hypsibiidae > Hypsibius > Hypsibius dujardini. The sequence goes on along the minus strand of LRSR01001368.1, from coordinate 832 downwards.
TGCGACGTTCGAGACAGACAAACAGACAGACAGACAAACAGACAGGTAGACAGACAGGTAGACAGACAGACAGACAGACAGACAGACAGACGTAGACAGACAGATAGTGAGTGGAGAATTCGCCTGGCGAGTGATTCGACTGAGCAAAGCTGAAAAAACAACAACACACCGAAATAAAACCAGAACCAAAGGCCAGAGTGAGGGTACATACAACAACAGAAGACCGTGATTGTGCTCTAAAAGCCAAAACAACAAACAAACAACAAAGCAGGAGAAGTGCTACTAAAATCTTCACAACTCTGAGTCAGCCGTCTGGTGCTTTTTGAGTTTGTCGCAGGCCGTCTTGTGACTGTTGTCGACGCTCGGCTTGCGCGTCTGAGATCCGTATAACACGAGAGTGCTGCCGAGGATCAGACCGGTCTGCCCGGATGGGGTGTAGTGCTTCCCGTCCCCGGGCCCGGCACCGGTGGGAAGACAAATCAAGGCGGACATGACGGCGTGCCGGTTGTCCGCCAACGGTTCTGTCGCCACGAAGCATGGCCGTGAGATTCCAGGTTTAACAGATCGTTTCTTCGCGCCGGCGGCCCCGTGGCGTTCTTTATCCGAGCGTCGAGCGGGAGTGTGAGGCATCTCCATGTGAACACAGGCAAAGGGCCGTTTGGCCATCTGTTCCATCTCAACCAACATCCGCTGCCGACGTCTGAAACAGGAAAGGTCTCAATGAGGCAGACAGACAGGCAGGCAGACAGACAGACAGACAGACAGACAGACAGCTAGCCAAACAGACAGACAGACAGACAGGCAGACAGAAAGACAGACAGGCAGGCAGGCA
>LRSR01001367.1:0-14204 GCA_001579985.1 Hypsibius dujardini | reverse complement strand
TTCTACTAGGACAAAGCGCCCTGTCACGCTGCAGCATCGGTCTAGATGATCCTGAATGATGATTTCCATGTTTCATTAAAAACGCCGAGATGCAACCGAATTCGCCTTATCTCAACGTCCTGGATTACTGCATGTGGTCCATACTCAAACAGCGGCTCACCAAATACGGCGCTATTCCGAATTTCCAAAAACTCAAAACGATTTTGAAGAGTGGCACGCCATTCCACAGGAAATAATTAGGGCTGTCGTTAATTCTTGGCAGCGCCGAGCTCGACGCGTGGAGGCCGCTAATGGCGATCGCATTGAGTAAAATTATTTATTATTTGGTAGTTTTGATGTTTTTGTTTCTGGATGAAGTGCGAGCTGTTGAAGGAAAGGTTCGAAATAAGTAGCCACGCGGTATATATTTATATAGCCATATATAGTATCTCAGGAAATAAATTCGAAGTCGAATCGATTTAGCCTTTTAACATCACGATCATTTTTTTTCAAACTTTCGTCATATGCTTGAATTTTACGGACTTGAATGATTGTGTCCGTTGTGATGACTAATTAGGAGTTGGTGGGGCTAATGAGGCTACGCCCACCCTGACCGTTCCTAGCGGCCGATTCGTATCGGCCTCTGAGGCTGGGATACTGCCTATTCGACAATGGATTATTTTGGAACGTTCACCTTTGCTCACGGAGCCACCTATACATCACAGTGCGCATGTGAAAATGCTCAAACGAAACGATTTCCAACGATTTCCGTTCATTCGTAGCATGTAAGGGGAACGCCTCTTCTCATCCACAATTGCCAGAATACTACGTCAGCCCAGACAAGGGTCGACGTTTGTTTTTGGTGTCTGGCTCATTGACCGACCACAAGACCGCACCCTCCCCCGTCTCACTTGTCAAGCAGTGAGAAAAAAGCGCCCCAACCACATGTACACATGTAGCAAAATCTTTACGCTAACCGAACTAGACCATTTAACTCGTTCATAGAAACAGACCGAGTCAAATGGCCTAACTCGGTTAACTCAAGGCCTTTGACACATGTTTACAAGAAGACGGTATTGCCGTTGCCGCTGCACTGAGCGGAAAGTTCGCCACGCCTCCTGCCCGCCGATCATGCCGTTCCGCTGGGCGCACTCCGTGGGCTTTGTTTACGATTTTGCTGCGGAGTAGAGGCTGATCGTACAAGTAAATCTTCCAGTGTGTCGATCGATATTTCCCGCATTCTTCTTTCCGCATCAAGCCCTGGTAAGAGTTTTCTTTTCCTTTTCTGTTAAACCTTTTATGAAGACGATTTTATTGTATTGCTTTGCAGAAACTTTCCTGACACATTCCAAAAGCGGGAAGATCTCCAGGAGTTCCGCCTTCAATTCCATCCCGTTCCACCTCCAAAACTCCTTCCTCCGTTTCGCCTCCCGATTCCCATCGCATTCTCCACATCATGGCCTCCTTCCACGGTGACGGCGCTGGAGATCAGGGCTTGGATGCGGACTTGGTGGGGGCCGGACACGCCGAATGGACCGGACACGCTCACCGCAACGGCCGTCACGATCGCTCCACGCTCTACGGTCGCTTACAGTACTCCATGGACGACCTGAGCATCACCGACTACGGCCGCTTGACGGGCTTGATCGCGGCCAGCTGGGCCATCTGCGCGGGAATCCTCTACGTGATCCTGTTCCAGCCAAGCTTGTGAGGGACAGTGTGGAGGACGTCGGAAAACGGTACCACACTCCCAGCACGGTATTCTCACGGTATTTTTTGTGGTCCAGAAGAGTTTAAGATTCCATTTTGTGAGAGGGGGCTATTCCGCTAGGGATTCTATGGAGCGTATTTTATTTGCGAGTTTTAAATTATGTCCTCTTTTTTGGCAGATTAGTTATACACAGTATGATTTTATTTCTCCGCGACCGCGGCTCCAGTCCTACGCTTGTGAATTTTTATAGGATAGTATGCACGTTCTTAGCTGTTTTCTCTAGTGTGTAAGCCAAAGATTTTGCACGCCAAAGATGAGTTTATCGTGTCAGTTGTGAAAAAAAATGGAAACTTGATGGTATGAGCCAGCGGTAAATTGTTGATTGGCTGAAACAATCAACATGAACAATCAACAAATCAATCGAGGGCTTTCCAACCCTAAATTGGCGAATCAGTTCCCATGCGCGCACAGCACACAACGACCGTGATGAAAGGGCGTGAAAGTTACCATTCTACAAAAAATCTATCAGGAATTCCTTGTAGTTGAGCCGTGGAATTGCCGTTACACAGGTTGGTGGAACAGCTGCAGATGATGGTCAGCAGACCGAACAGGGAGCTCTTTGAGCAGACCGGCTTGCCGTCAGGCTTAGCCAAGGCTCCCGCGTCTCGACACCCTCTCGCCACTTGATCGGCTGCAAGATAAACGTACAATATCACTCTCACATGATCCAGTTTATCAGCTTAACTGACAGGGCAAGTTGGACGAGGATTGAAAGTTCTAGCACTCAAGGAATAATGAGAATCCATTGATTGATCGATTGATTAGACCATCATTTTCCTGGGGTTTTTCCGCGGCCTGTCTACGCCTTCACCACTCACTTGATCCGGCTCGGCGATACGTCATATAGCAAGACTCCACTCCTTTATGGCAGTTTTTGATCACAGGATTGGCTCCATCCAGGCAGCTGGCCAGGTCGATGCCTTGACAGTCGTAACAACGGAACGGAAGTGGCGCCACCGCATCGCCTAAATTTTTCAGAAAAACGTACAATTCAGCAACTATTCGTTACGAAAACGAGTTTCGAAACTCACCTGAACTTATCATCTGCCCAAATAGAGCAAAGAGAGCGCACATTGCAGTGACGTTGGAATCCATGACGAAAGAGTCACCATACACTCAGGTCACGTATCGTGAGGAACAGCAGAGGAGATTTCACGTGAAGATTTGCGAAATGCTGCTGCAGAGTACAGACAGACAGAATTGGCTAGCTAGACTAAACAACAGTTCAAGGCGTTTCCCCCATGTGGGCCGCAGAGGAAGCGGTGAAAGGCAACACCAAACGCCGAGAGCACTTCAAGATGGACCCGAGATGTATGTACTAATCGAGATACAAGCAGCGGCGCTCGGTCAACAACAATACAGCGTCGAATCTCAAGTCAACTCGCTCAAGAAATAATGCTGCAAAATGAGGGACAATCGAAATAACTGGAAACAAGGTCCAAGGTCAACTGACAGATACTAAGAAAATAGCGGAATTAATAAAACTTAAAATGGAAACTGTCGACGGGTTAGTTTCTATACAGCGGTTCCGCGTTCGATATTCTGCTTCGTCTCCGATGTGTATTTGCCATAGAAGCGGCTGAGTTTCTTGTTGAAGTGCATGTTTTTCTCGTTGATGAAGTCGATTTCTGATTCGGCGTTGAAGGTGCGACGCCGGCTGAACTTCTGTCTGCGGTCTGCCCTGGAAAATAGGTGAAAAAACCGATTTACAAACTTTTCTCAAACCAATACCATTCATAGGACTAAATTGTAATATATGGGCAGAATAAATATCACAGAAAAACTTACTGTGCGTTCACATCCCCGACCAGTTTCTCAATGGCCTCCGGACTGTCTTTGTGCTCGCCTTGCATAATGGTGTTCGCAGTGGCATAGAATCTATCACCCCTGAAAAAGAAAAAGGATTAGCAGTTCCCGTAGCAAAGAAATTGTAAATTGAAAGCATATTTCACGTCAACTAATGATAGTAAAAACATCAGACTAGTGTCAAGAACAAAATGATATTGAAAGCACAACACTAACGCAATCAATCAATCAAAGTTTCGCTTAGCACGACTTACAATTCCGCCTTTTGCTTCTCATACTGCTCGAAGTCCGGCTTGATCTGCTTGGTCAGGCTTGTGTACTGCCGAATGGATGAGTCTTCGAAGGTGGAAAATCCCAGATCGGGATTCTGTTTCTTGCGCTTCCGCATATCGCGGGAGCTTGCTTCGGCAGCGGACACTTCCAACACCTTCAATCGGTCGTAATCGTAGCCCTGCTCCTCCGCTTCCTAGAACGACATGACTTTAGACGTGAAATATCCCTTAAAATCGTGTATGAGTCATTCAAACCATGAACCAAGATCTCTTCTGTATTTCAGACGAATTACATAACACAGTAATTTTCTGACAATTCAATAATCGAGCACACATAACAATGTTAAGCTGTTTCTCAGCCAATCAATTACATGATTCAATCAATCGACGACTGAGAGGATACCACTGAAACAAGCCGATGGATCAATCAACCGTGAATCCACATGATGAGATAAACATTCACCTACTTTTCGCTTTTCGTCATCGTTCACTTTCCATTCCATGCGTTCCCGTCGTGCTTCCCAATTCTTCGGCAACTTCCGCTGATGATCCTCCTCCACCACGTCGCGATGATTCAAATTTCGTGCCTCATTCTGGAGAAAAGCAAACCATAAAAAATAAAAAGGTCCCTTTTCACAATTTGAAAAACACTTTTCCTTGCCACCTTTGCCAACTGCCGTTTTCACTTACCCGTTTCGCGTGAAGCTCGCGCAGTTTTTTCATTCGTTGGGCATGGAGAGCCTTGGCAGCGGTGCTCTGGCTGGATGAACTGGCCGTGGTAGAGTCAACTTCTGCGGTTGTTGTCGTAGCCTCCTCTTCTGTCGACGTTCCAGGCTCCCGATGGTCTTCTCCTGTGTCCATCGCAACAAATCGTACTTTGCTTGGAGGAATCAATATTTATTTTTCAAAACTGAATGGTTGCGGATTAGGATTACGTTGAAAAGGAAGAAAACCGAAGAAAACTACAACAAATCTCATTATTTAGTCTCAACGCGACTCTCTTGCGACGGCGCGACGCGGTCTGTTCGCTTTAAGACAGCTTGTTCCAATTGAATGCGGCACGTTCACTTTAAGTACCGCCCAATTCTGTTATTTTATGCACTTGTTCTAATGCCCGGTGCACCGCGTTCCTCTTGACTGCTGTACGTTCACTTTAAATACCGCCAGATTCTGTTTCCTAGTGCGTGTGTTCTTATGTTCGATGGGTGTGCTAGTAAGGGGAGTCCTCTAAATAGCACCCTAAAACAAGCCCCATGATTCGGAGTTTTTTTTTCTGAATTTGGTTGATGTCATGCCTTTTTCTGATGTTATTGTAAGTTACAGTTATCGACAAAGAACCTTTCAGCCAGTGTGGCAAGCTTCATTTGCGAATCGAAAATTACGACCTGCTGGACGTGACGTCACGGTGGTTGCTGGCGTTGGCGGGTCTTCGCACCGGCGTCCATGGGGCTGATCTGCCGCTGGGTGTGATTAGAGACCGGTCGAGGGAGCGGACGACGATGGTGAACCAAACTTGAACGAACGAACGTAGCACGTATAGCACCGGTATGTATCATGAAAGTTTCCTAGTTCTTCGGAGTTACAGAGTTGTAAATTTGCTACTATATGATAGCACAGCAGGTGTTTTGTACATAGTTTTTTATCGTCTTGCAGATATTAATGGTTTCACAAAAGCGGATAGGCAACAGCTGCCTGGAACTCGGGATTCATTTCATGTAGCGTTATTGGGTGTTTTTAGACATGAGTTTCTTTTCAGGGACGGGTTTAGATTGCGTAGCAAGCAGCAGGAGTGGCTGGACTTTGCAGCCTCTAATGGTCGAACGATACTACTGCTTATCTCCTAATCTTGTCCGATTTTACAATGTATTTCTTGCAGAACGGAAAGAAGACCGACCAAACTATCACTTCATTGCAAGGTCTGCGGCTATGGTCGCCGAATCTGTGGTCTTGACTGTAGGATAACCGGACACCGTCTCGAACTTGTGATCAGAATATTGCTGCTTGAATTTGACCACGTGCAGGAGGAAGAAGTCGCAACAGAAAGTCACCTGCAAAAAACACATCGTACTGCATTACAGTGCTAGTAAATAACCGCCCTAATTACCGATTATCATTGTAGCGACTTCATCGCCACACAGCCAGACTTACAACATGTAGCAGCGCCAACCCGGCGCCAATGTTAGTGAGGAAAGGAACTATGGAGAACTTTCCTGCTTGCCCGGACACGTAGAAGACAAAACGGATGCCGTAAACCTTCATCAGGGTACGCCGCTCCTCACCGGCAGCGTCCGTCCAGTAATCGGCATAGCTACAAATTTGCGATTTTAGTTGATTTGATATAAATTGATTTATTCTCATTTTTGTATTTTTTCTCCTTTATTATTTTTTCACTAAAAACTTTTGTTTCAGAAGGCTAAGAAATTAGTCATTAAAATGTTAGTTTTAAACTTCAAACTATTTTTTAGTTTTGACTTACTTCAGTCATGAATATAAAAATTTAGTTCGCCGGTAAAGTCAGGCAAAGTTTATTGGGTGATAATTTGAAGTTGGAAAAACACGGGAAGATTCCATTTTCCTTCATTTTCACTGTAAAAATAGTGGTTTTTGGAACTAACTTTAATAGGATTATTTTGACACTGTTTCATTTCAAATTAAACTTCGAGTCGATTGGCACCACCCAAAAAATTATTTTCAGAAATCAGGGGGCGGAGCTCTGGGTATCTTTCAAGGACCGAAAATTCCAAGGAAGCTATCTAGTTTCGGTCTATCGCTCCGCCCACTGACTTCATAATTTTTTTTGGCCGATGCTAATCGACTCCAAATTAAATTTGGAATGAGATAGTGCTAAAAATATCATATTTAATTTAGTTCTAAATATCACCATTTTTACAGGAAATTAGAATCTTCGACTGTTTTCTCAACTTTGAAATATCACCAAAAAAACTTTGCCCGACTTTATCGGCGAAATAAATTTCTGTTTTCACCACTACTGTAGGCATAAATAAAAAAATATTTCCAAGTGATTCTGAATTCGGCACTAGAATAATGCCCCCCCCCCCAAGTTAGATTAGTTTAGTTTTGCTAACAGTACGAGGCGAGAGCACTTAATACGCGTAGTCTTATTATACGAATACTCAGCATGTTTGCTGGTTCGTTCATACCGGAAATTCCATCCTTTCGAAGTCTCGTCCAGCCGGTCGTCAATCCGACGGAAAGTATACTTGGGCAGGCACAGCGCAATATCGTAATCCAGGTTGCAGTTCCATTCGATAATAATTCCAATTATGGCTCCCTGTTGTTATAATACAGCACTTGTATTATTACTAATAAGGTTTCTGTCCGTTTTGAAGTAGTTTTGAAGTTCTGTTCAAACTGCGAGTACCGAACTGTTTACGGGTTTCGAATAAAATTTGAGACCCACCAAATGCACGAGCTCCTCGTAGCGCTCACCGCTGAAGCTGACAATGTCGCCGAGACGAAAGACCGGACAAAGCGGATCTGTCTCCGGGTCGTATAGGCACGTGGCAAAGTACCGGGAGGAGTTGGCCGTCAACGAAATACTTTGCCTAGAATGAAATTACATGAAATTTAAAAATAATATAATAAATATGTATCATAATAAAATAAAATAATTTAATTTCGTAGAAACAATATATAATATAAAAAATAAAACAAAACGGAGACGTTCTTGTGAATTGGCCGTTCATGCATACCGTTTGGTGTGGAATCTCGGGAAGACGATGTAATTCTTTACCAGCACGGTTAGGTTCTCCGTTCCTTTTAAAACCGGCTCCCTATATTCGTAAACGTACGAGATTTGATTGACCAAATTTTTCGTACACGAGATACGAGGGGCACTCCAAAAGTCTTGGCACTGTCATTTATATCGCGACTAGAAGGTGCGTTCCAATTCTGGTATTGCAAGTATTTAGATCAGCAGCTCCTAAATTATTTCTGAAAATTTTTTTGAATTACGACCACAGGCCTAGAGGGGAGAATTGTTTCAAGCGGAGAGTAGTTGACCGCAGTGTAAACGTGAATTGTGTCCAGTGGCTCATACGCGTCTCAGCCATTTCATGACGAATGGTTAGACTTTTTTCCTTACTGAAGTAAGCAGCCAACCAAAGAGCCAATTCATACAGCTGAGGTAAAAGGATTCCGGTAAGGCTAAGAAAAGGTAAGGTCCACGGGTCGAACCGTGCGGCATGAAATTTTGCGGAGTGTTTAAGCTTTCTTTTTCTTGATTGATTTATGATTTGATTGAGTGATTTTTGTTCTCAACAGAGTGTCAGCATTTGTTCTAGCCACTGTTCACACCAATCTACCTTCTGATTTTTTTTGCGGAGTGCAGCAACCGGCCGCAGGGGAAGTGTCTCTTGTCTCATCCAGTAGCGAAATTTTGTTTGTCTGCATATTGGTCCATTTAAAACAACTTAGTATTCGACTTCAGTAGTATTGAGAAATGTGTCTTCCAAAAGAAATTGCTCTTCTCACAGGGGAATTCCACCACTCTCGAAGGTGAAATCTTGCACATCTGTTAATTTTGTAGTGTGCATCCATATTATGTAATGCCATTTTCTTTGAGAAAAAAAATAAAGACGTGTGGAAACAATTTTCTAAAAATAAAAATGTACTACGTGGTGGTACATAGATGGCGCTACCAATGTTACCGTATACCGCGTCAGTTGATTGCTACATTGATTACTACATGTGTCGGTGTTACTACTAACTAGGGAGGTTGCGCTTGCTGTAAAAAAAGAAACCTATACGAAACGAAAGAAGAAACGTCGTTGCAATCAACGTTTCTATCATCGTAACTTAGTTCACGTTGCGCAATGAAACCTAAACGTAAACAAACAAAGCAACGTTTACGAAGCTTTCAACGACAACAGCTGATAATGGAATAAAATCTGATTCTAGATCTGATTCTAGTAAACAAAACAAAGAACGATTAATACACCATTAGTATGGATAATAATGAATTTTCTTGTCTAAAATGCGGCAAAGCGGACGAGAGAAGTTGAAGAACACTCATTTTGCCATAATTGTCAAATTTATACAATGTACGCGATCAAGGCTATGACAATCAATTCAGCAAAACTGTCCGATTTTCACCATCTCCGCCACGCGAAGACACAGAGATTCCTTACTAGCTCATGGATTCTCACTTCTGATAAATTCAAAAGGAAGATCAAACAATTTTCAAAATTTAGATTGGTGTTTGTTGATATAATTCGGAAAAGATAAATAACAAAACACCAAACAAAAAGGATGACGAAAAAAGTCGAGTACCACCACACATGCAGGATTATGAATTAGGCAACAATCAAGAAAAACGGCTCAGACACTGCATCCGGGCCAAAAGTTCGGCGGGGGCGAGATTACTGGCATGATGCTAATTTTCAACAGGCAGTCCCGCTGCGTTGCCCCAGTCCTAGTTATCGCGGGTAAACGTCGTTCCAAACGAAACGACGCGGTTCGTTTCGTATCAAACGTCGTATTTACGAACAATTCTTCGTTTCTACAAACGTTTTCGTTTTCGTTTACGTTTTCGTTCCAATTTCACGACGAGCGCAACCTCCGTACTGTATAGTCCTTGTCAACGACAGAAACGAACCAATAACGACTGTAGCCGAATAAATCAATCAACTGACACGGCATACGATAACATTAACAGCGCCATCTATGTACCACCACGTAGTACATTTTTATTTTTAGAAAATTGTTTCTGCACGTTTTTCTTTTTTTTCTTGATGGAAATGGCATCACATAATATGGACGCACACTAGAAAATTAAAAGATGTGCAAGAATTCACCTTCGAGAGTGGTGCAATTCCCTTGTCAGATCCCTGCATACAGGATCGTGAAACTCGGATTTACCGCTTATAATGCCATGATTTAAGTACCTATCTCGAGTGATTCGAAAAGCAGTCGCTTGGTGCTGAGTAAATGACCGAGTGCTAAGACTTCTGGAGTGCCTATTGTACTGCGCTTACTCGGGTAAGATGTCCACTTCCGTAGGGCACCAACCGAAGATGTCACAGGTGGAGGTGAGGTTGTTGCAGATCCCGGTCCGAATGCCGTTGCCGCTGATCACCGGAACATCCACCGGACACTCGGTGTGGTTGAGGCACTTTCCATTCGCAATGATCGGACTCTATAGAGGAGAAAAATTATACAAATTTCCAACTTGAACTTTTACTTTACTGAGTCGTAGCATGCGACATTCAAAAACAGTTTTAATCTGCCATTATATGATCATCTTGTTGGCCGTGATTGTTAGGTAACCCCCTTCCGCCGATGAATGGCAGACATGCATGGAATTGGAAGAACTTATACTTTATATTTTGGCCTTACTTCCGGGCAGGTGCCGTGCTGTTGGTTGGGTGTCACCACTGCGTTCGTCGTAACAAAGAAGGCGCCGTTTTCCTGTAAAACCAAACTTTCATACCGCAATAATGAAATCAACTTGTCTCCCTACTATCCTGTCCAAAATTAAAATCGGAATAGATTGGCATCAGCTAAATAGTTGTCAGACCTCAATGGGCGGGGCTATAGGCTCTAGTTCAGGTTTAGGCTACAAATCCCCCTCCCATTCCCCCTTCTTGTCCCCTACAAATTTCGTTTATTTTCGATGTTTACCGTTGTTTTCTAACTTGATAAATTAAAGACTGATTTTTTTTTCAATTTTCCTTCTCACAAAAAATAAGAAACCCTAAATAATTGAGCCCTGACTGCAGGAATTTTAAGCGAAAAAATGCCTTTTTTCTTTACCCCTTTTGTCACAGTTTTGGTCACAGCATTTACACGATCGATGTCCAAACGTCGGGGTTTTACACCTGGAAATTGAGGAACAGATGGGCTTTCCAAAGTTACTAAGTTTGTTTTAATCACTCAAAGGGACATTTGGTCAGCACTCGTAAAACCAGATATAACCAAAAGGGGGGAAGGGGAAGGGGGACTTCTAGCCTAAGCCATAGCTCCAGTCATCATTGAAACATTTAAACATAACTCGGCCCCATGCACATCGGATTGTATCTGGCTGATGTCAGTCCACCCAGAAATAAATTTTGGATGGATCACTATCAAGTCAGCAGACAAGTTTATTTCAATACACAGGCAGAGTCCCATCACACTGCATGGTTGCTACTAGCAGAAAATGGGTGACTGTCAATAGGTTGAGTCCAGAGGCGTAACGGACTTTTCGGGAAGGGGACAGTTTAGCCAGAGGGGGGGGGCAGTTTTTTTAAGAATAAAAATTAAAAATCCCCCCCCTCCGGCGGTCCGAATTAATAAAGGGGGGCATTCGCCATAGTGCCCTCCCCCCGTTACGCCTTTGGGCCTGAATGAGCGTACCAAGGGAGGAACAACATAGTCCGCCGTGTCCCAAACACGTGATATCCACTCATGGCCGCTTCCACTGGCCACAACCAAACCCTTGACCTTGGTGGTGACTGTGCTTTCCAGGGTGTCTGTCTGCTGGTATCCTTTTTCGTAGATAAGGGCAAATCTGACGATACAAAAACCAAACACAAATTTCACATCCACACGTATAAATACATCTGCACATGGATCTACTTTAATATGCGGGTCCTCTTACTTAGCCACGTACCCGACCACGTATGCTATGATACTGATTTGGACGACGCGATTCAGTAAGCCCACGCTGACACTGTGCACAGACACCAACCGGGGTGTATCATACCTGCAAAAAGGAAAATAAGAAAAATTGTTTTTTACATGTTTTAAGTAAAGGTTGATTTCAAATTGGTTCGGAAGAATCTTACTTGAAAAAAGCATTGCGTGCAGCTGCTCCCAATGCTCTGAACTGGGACGCCGACGGCTTCCCATCCGAGGAGGAGCTCTCCACATGGAAACTCGAGAGGGTCATACTGCACATGCCGCCAGAGGTCATCACCTCCTCAGCAGTTCACCCTCTACAGCAAGTTCCCACATTTGGTAGACGCATAATATATTGTATATAAGTATATGCATCTCATACTGTATCAGTGATTAAATCATAGCGTAATAATGAGCTTCGACAGGATTCGAGGCAGTCCCGCCGTAAGTCTTTCTTCCTAATATGAGTCCGCCCGGTTGAAGCTGCACGAATTAACTTGATCGTGATCCAATTTGCCGTGGCTGCCCACCACATACTGTTTATCGATCCAACAGGCAGGGGCTCGTTAAGGTCCGTACAAGTCGGAACCAGGACCCCCGTGGTGGCTTAGGCTACAAGTCCCCCTCCCCTTCCCCTTTCTTGTCCCCTCCAACTTTGGTTTTTTTCGATGTTAACCGTTGTCCCCTAACTTGATAAATTGAAAATTAAATTTTTTTAAATCCTATTAGTTCCTAAAAAATTGATACCCTTACTATTGAACCCTTCTCGCACGAGTGTTAAGCGAAAAATCCGAACGCCCCCGTTTTTCGTCACCCCTTCAGTTTTGGTCACACCATTTACCGGTACTTGATCGATGTCCAAACGCCGGAGTTTCATACTTAGTCTGAGGAACAGATGGGCTTTCTAATATTATCAAGTTTATTATAATCATTCAAAGGGACATCGGTCAGCACTCGCAAAACCAAAAATAGCTAAAAAGGGGAATGGGGGACTTGTAGCCTAAGCCCCCCATGAAGGGCTTGGGGGTGTGCAAAGAGGCGAGATGCAATTTTTCAAATTTGAACCCAAAAATGGGCCTATTGTTCCTAAAACTTGTGGAAATGTAGGGGTCCGACTTCCAGGGGTCCCTGGGATTCAAATCATTTTCAAAAACTTCCGTTTTTTCATCAAATTCGAAACGTGCATTAATGTTTTTATCTGTCATTTGCAGTTATTATTAGGGTGCCTATATTAGACATCAATAAATCACAAGTTTGATGATAAAGCGGAAGTTTTCGAAAATGTTTTGAGATACGATCAGGAACAATAGGTCGATGTTTAGGTTCAATTTTGAAAAAAAATGTATTTTGCTACTTTGTCCACTTCTTGGCCCTAGAATGAAGGGTCCGGGTGTCGACTTGTAAAGACCTAAAACGAGCCTCTGCCTGCAGGAATACCCAGACGGATCGAGTTGCAAAAAACAAACGTATAAGGATCATATTTGAACGAGATCATGCCAATTTTGGCAGTCCCCCGCATCATCGCGCGACGAACCGGCGGAGACCCTGCTCTCTGCTTATCAGTGCTGCGTGGCTTCATTACGCATCACGGCCACTGTGTAAACACCATGGAGAATGACAGATGATGGTTCCACACACACCCCGACACGTCCGCAAACCGTATCAACTGTCAAGGACAGGCATATCCAAAAACCGGGATCACGGGATTATGCAGGCGCACTGTCAGCGCGGTGTGCCTTCGTCGCAAGCATCAGAGCAAGTTCCGTCGCTTCGGATGTAAAAAACACCCATCAAACTTACGCCATCCCTTTGGTATTGCATTTTGGTTGGCTGGTTCAACATTCGTAACAGAGTCCCAACCACACGCATACCTTCAACTCTTATGAATTTTTTCGCATAAATTATGTAGTTGCATTTGTGTCAGTACGAAAACGATAACCATTGATCGTCGATGGTTTTATAAGTGGAAAGCATTTCCAGCCACAGAAAATGGGAAACTAATGCTTCATTCTACTAATTTCCAGTTTCCACTTTATTCATTTAGAATCTTATTTTCAGTACGAAGTAAAGGCCGTTAACCAGACCGCTTTTAGAAATCGTTACTTAACCAGGCCGGTTTTTTCAACGTTGATTTCCTGACGCTGCAGTGCTGCAATGCCATAACAGATGGCTTGAAAACATTCAGAAAAATTCTCTGACCCATTTTAGTTCGTTCTTAAGCCTCACGGTTCGAATTTGAGTCCAAAAAAAGGAAGAGAAGAATCTTAATGGAGAAGTGTGCAAGTAGTCCGGTAGAGGCGCCACTTCGGTTCCATCTCCCTGGGTTGACTTCGCAAAAACGACTTATGCGCCACCTGTTGGCCTGCCGGCCTGGTTAAGTTATGATTTCTAAAAGCGGTCTGGTTAACGGCCTTTACCTCGTAATTACACTTGAAGACAAGTAAATTGTACTATTCCTACTGAAATAAACTTTACCAAAGAATTAACACAAATTTTCTTTCAATTCCAAACACAAAAGTAGAAAGTAGAAAAAATATCCGCCTGTTAATTTCCAAAAAATTCACCCAGTTTTATTTCATCTAGAATCATATTTTCGATCCTGGTACTTGTAGACAAGTAAATTGCGCTACTTTTTACTGCAATAGTTTTACTAACGACTTAGGGCAACCCGGCGCTTTGAATCGTCCAGAAAATCTTCTCAAGTCCCCATGTGTTGCAAGTGCAAATAAGCATCTTCATGTACAAATACCAGTTAA
>LRSR01001365.1:0-17429 GCA_001579985.1 Hypsibius dujardini | reverse complement strand
AAATCCTTTTTAACCGTATGAGATTCTCTTCTAACCTGCAAACATGTAGAATTAAACTGCACCACTATTGTATCCCGTTCTACAGTAAGCGACAGAATTTAATCTAATGGATGGTCCCGGAAATGGGCAAAAGGGGCGGGGCAAGGTTATTACTGGAACAATCAACCAATCAGTCAGGGGAGCTCTAAAGCAATCCGACCTGAATTGATTGGTTGATTATTCAATTATTATCCCTGCCCTGCCTCTTTTGCCCATTTCCAGGACCCTCCATTAGATTAAATTCTGTCGCTTACTGTACTACGGTTCTGCGACTTTTCATTGACTTCGCATGCCGTGCGTGTTTGTAGACGTCCCTTCAAGAACTACGTTGTCTTAAGTTAGAGTAACAAATTCTACAGGATTACTTGTTAATTTATCAAGCAAGGTAAAGCCTTTTTCCTGAGGTAGAAGTGGTAAAAAAACGTAGTAAACGAGGGCACAGATGACGTACCTCGCGCAATCTGCGACATGCTCATCAAGTGGCAGTAACAGCACCGAATAGACAATCATGGGACACGCTAAAAAATGTATTGATGAGTCGACAGACGAAACTGGTCGGTCGCTGCATTAGTGCAAAAACAACAAAAAAAAACAGAAGAGGCGGACATGTATTGCAGAAAGCAGAAGGGGAAAATAAAGTACAAAGAACAAAATCGGGACACGCAAGTTTCAGCGCTGACTGGAGCCGGTGGCAGTTTTCATCTTCTTCGGAGATTGGACCTTGTCCAAAAGCTCCTCGAGCAGGTAAGGGTTAGCGTTGCGTAACTCGATCCAAGCCTCCGTTTGTCGGATGGTGGTCCAGTTGTCCGGCTTGACGATAAAATCCATCACCTACAAAACAAGTGGCAGCCATGAATAAATTCATGAAAATGTACGAAAAAGACATAATCTGGAGTTCTACAAAGACTCACGTCTTCCTTCAGGTCGGCCACGTTGTGCAGATCCGCCATCACTAACAGATCGCCGGCATTACCGATGCTCAGGCTTTTCCGCAGCACATCCACCGCCTTCTCCTTCACATCCGAAATCTGGTACTTCTCCCCTAGGACCAATAGCGAGCCGGCGTGCTCTTCGAGACCCGGAGAAGTGTTGGTATAAATTAATGATAGGAAGGCCTCCTGTACAAAAGCGGAATTCGCCGTCAGTCAAGACAAAAATTGAAGACCCACCAGAGCAGAACGAACCAAGACATCTTTGGGAACGTCATCAATTTTGATCACATTAGACTGCTTCTCGGCGAGGTCGTGCTGTAACAGCCAAAACAAAAGTAACAGTCAGATATAGAATGAGCAATGTCCAGACGCAGGTCTGGACATGGGACATGGCTCATGGCTCATGGCTCATGGGACATGGCTCATGCCTCTGTAAATCGCTAAACAATTGCTGATGTTTCTATCGGCCAGTATATGTGACAAAATTTCCGGAAGAATGTCCGACTACCGAAAGTCGAGCATCATCTGGTTTAAACGTACCGACAGCATAGCTTCGAAAACGGGAGACCGGGAACCGAGGATGGCTTTATGGGCCTTCAACTCTGTCATATCCTGAGCGACAATCACAACGTCGGAGAAGTGGCGTGACCGGTACAGTTGAGCCTACATCCAAACAAATAATGTCAAGTCTTTTCCCAAACCACGTACCCTGTCTGGATTGCAGCTTACCATGCTCAAAGCCAATCCGTCATCTCTCGGTATTGCAGCGGGTTGGCTGCTCTTCTGTACCTCATCCTTCGCACCCCGAATGATGTCAAGATTGATCTTCACGGTCAAACGGTCGTTCTGCACAAACCCATTCTTCGCCTCGAACAGAGTGGACCGCTGAATGAATCGCCTGAATCCCCAGGTCTCACCACGACGGAATTCTCTGAACCGTGAGATCTGATACGTGTGGTCTTCTTTCGGTGTGCCTGCAAGGATAGCATTGAGGGTCGAGATGAAATCAAGGTGGGAAACCAGTGCTTCACATACCGGAATGCCGCACGAAGACAAACTGACACTTGAGGTGTGCCGTATCACGAGGTGCTGTATGAAGGTGAAGGAAGATCTGTACCGAATCTCTACACAGTTCATCACCCGGACGGTCAGGGCGCGGATGTCTGAAATACAGCCAAATGTGGAATGAATTGCTTATTAAGTAAAAATATCATACCGGAGCTCGGCTTAATAATACTGGATCTACTTACACGATCAACCGTAACACCCAGTCGAACTGCCCATCATCTGTTTGAAATCCTGGAAATAAACAAAAACAGTGAAGCAAAGAATGTAATTAGGTTCAACCGTTCAACATTCACTTTCTACAACTTTGTCGTATAAATCCATCAATCAATCGATCGACAGCGTCGGTTAATGGTACTCTCCCTTCCAAGAGCGCTGGATGAGATGATAACGTAAGCTCTTTGAAAAGTTAACTGCTAAAAATTAGGTTACTTGTTGCCTGCCATATCTAGGACTGCAAATGCTAAGGTTCCCTTTGTGAAATGGATAAAATGTTGAGAAATATACAAGATAATTCAACTAACAAACTAATCAATGGAATCAATGAATCAACGCAACGACGAAATGCGTGAAATCGCCCTCAGAGATTACTGCATATCGCACTTACGAGGGCTTTCCAGAACATCATAAAGAGGTCCCCTTGAATCACGATAAAATGAGAAGTTTTCCACGTTCCAAGTGAATCGTACAAGATCAAATTCCAGAGAGCGTTGGCAGGTGACTTCTTTTATGGTCCGTACTGTCCCACTGGGAACGTTCCCACTGCCTTTTACCGCCTTTGGCGTAGCTGGCTCCGGAGCGGACATCGTCCCCAAAAACTACCAATGTATTCTTCTATCTGAAACAAATAAAGGCATGACAATGGTGGGCGAGGAATGAGAATAAAAATCATTTCAAACTGTTGGGAGATGAGGAGAAAACAATAGAATTGATTGTGTTGAAATCCATCCTTTTTTAACTGTATACTCTGTCTTTGCAGGACCCATTTAAACACGAGCGAGCTTAATCGATCGTATTCATACCTGACTGTTCAGCTAAATCCACATCGATTCCCGTAAAATTCGAGCTGATATGATTAGAGTCAACAGATCTTCCGGGTCAAAAAAATGCTGTCGCAGAATAACCCGAGAATAATGTAAGAGAAGAGAGCCAGGAAATGCACAGAACGTATTTAATAGGTTCTGTATTTGTACTCCTAATACTAGCAGTCTAAATTTTGAAAATTACTCAAGGGTGCTTATGAAATGCAGCCTACTGCATGCTGTACGAAGGAATTAAAGTGACGACTGACGAAGAACACGACACCTGCTGGGCCCACGACACCTGCTGGGCCCAATCAAGCAATCAACCATGCTGGGCCCTGCTGGGCCAGTCGTTGAGCAAACCGCATCCCATTTGCTTGAAAAAAATTTAATGATTCCACGAGACTTAAGAAGGGACTTCAGACGCATAGTCGTAAAAAGTAACAAACAATACTTTTGAGCGTTTAACTTTCAAAACGCTGAAGATCTCATATAATTCACGAGAAAAAGTATGAGTACCCAAAACAGACGCCGCATTATCACGCCGAATTTCAATGCTCATCCGTTGTAAAAGTTCAAGTGAACGTCGTTCGCCAGTTCGTTCTTTCATTCTTCCGGCGATCTCTGCAACTATTGTCTTCGTCTCTGGACTCCACGAGGTCCGAACAGCACTCGATCCAGGATGGGCTCGTATTTGGACGTCTTCTTCTCCGCTTCTGTCGCTGCATGGCCAGCAACAGTCAAGGATCCACCGATGTACGACTGGGCCATTGTGTCCACACAAGTGACGTCCCATGCGAGGGGTTTCCCTCTCTTCCACGGAGCAAGTGTCAATCCGTCTGGTCGCTTTCCGTCATTTCTGTCTAAGCCAGTCGGTTCCAAAAGTGATTGAACGCCTCCGGTCACCAGTGCTCTTTGTATGATATCCTTAAGGGTGGAATGAAGGAGAATGGAGAATGAAGCACGGGCCGACCTGTGCTCCGCTTACAGCTGAGACCGTAATGTCCGTCACGTTGAATCGCACACCGCACTCACAAATATGTTGTTGTCGTCCAGCAAAGTGCCCAAACTGGGAATTTAGAGCGCATTCAACCAAGCACCAGACTCTTTGCTGACAAAAGCACGTAGTCTATCCGTATCTCTCACGTTCGCAACCGCCCACATGAACCTCGCTCCGCGATCCACTATCGGTCCGTCTCATTCTTTTTGGCGCTTCACAACTGCCGGTATCTCCACTTCGGTGAATCTGCATCAGTCGCGTGTCGCCTAATGTAGTCCAGGTCTGCTGAGGAAGCAATGATTGCGATGAGGTCCCTGGACGTGTGAACCGAGGTCTGATAGGCCGGATAAGCTAGTACACTCGTTTTCCTGATGTCCTGTCCACCCTTGCCGACCGGCAGTGTTGCCTGACGCCAGACTCCAGGCATCATGGCGGTGTTGGTTATGGTCTTCAAATAAGACTGAAGAACTTCGTTAAAACTCCAGCTAGTCAGGAGGAGACAATGCCGGCAAACACCGCAGCATGTACTTCACCTTTGGAGCACTGAGGCAGTTCCGGAGGATGAACAGCGCTTGCTGCGCTGGCAGAATGTCTAACCGGCTAGCCAGAAGACATAAGGTGACAGTTTTGACGTTCATGGCAGTGGGAATGCCCTCCAGCTTTAGCGGTCCTCCCAGCAGTGACAGCTACTCCGGGGTGGGGGAATGGAATGTCAGGTGCCAAACGCTGAACAGCGGCTCTAACTTCTTCCTGGCTGACTGCATCACCTGCAAAGACAGAACACCCACACTTTGCCAGGTAGAGTTCCAGGCCGATCTCTCTCCTCATCGCCATCACCGAATTCAGATCGTCTTTGATCACGTTCACCGTATCTCCACTTGTGCCATCGTCAAGATACCATGCGTTCAGGCGTGATCGCATAGCTCCCGACAGCTGGCGTGTCACAAGGCAGAACAGCAGAGGATCTGATGGATTGTCTTGTTGTATGCCGGACTCAGACGGTAGGGTGAAGTCCCCGAAGAACAGGTCCGACGGATGCCGGTACATTTGATGAACGAGGGCGTAGTATTCCGGCAGGTCTGCTTGAACGGCGGCCAGAACCTTATCCCGATGGATTGTGTTGAAACCATTTTGAAAATTAAGCTTCAACACAATCAGCATGCCCTTTTCCACCTCCGAGAAAACCCGCGTGGCTTGAACAATTGCTTCCGCACCCCTGCAGTTCCTTATCCCAAATTCTGCAGTCGAACAAGTTTACCCATGCCTGCCATCAAACGTCTGTTAACAATCAGAATTGCTCTCTGACTAGGATTGCTATGGAGCCTCCCAAATCCAGTCTTTATCTTCGGTCGGAGGAGAAAGGCTGATTATTTTATTTTAAATTTTGAAAGTCTTTATCACATTTCACCTGTATGAAAATCCTTTAAAATATTTTCTCCAGTCCGATAGTACCAAAATGATCAGGGAGGGCGTTGCCAAAATCGTTCCCTGAAGTTCCTTACGGCAAGGCAAAACTGCATTGATTTCGAATCGAGCATAGTTTAATTACCGCAAAAGATTTAATTATCCTTTGTAATTGAAGAGAGTAATTATCTGTTACGTAATTAAATAAACCATGCTCATGCATGCACACAACCATTTTTTTATTAATTGTACGTCGGAGTACTTGTAGTGTCTCACCGTATGTGGTACCTAAGAACTGTTTCATAGTTGTATGAAATATTGATTTAAAGAACCCGAAAGGGTCACGAGTTTTTCGGGCTTATATTTTCAATTTTAAAACCGCACGTCTTGCACTGCGCCCTCATGGTGACGCTCTAAAACTGAGCGTGCCTATATTACGGTCGGTACGGCGTACAGCGATCGTTGGTGCTTGCAGAGTAGCGCTTTTTTACCTTTCAGGTCCGGATCATAGTCAAAGACCAAAGGAGTCCTTTCTTGTGGAACAATCTCGTGCGAAAATGCCTCAATGAAGTTGTATCGGACCATGCAACGGATATCCGTTTTTTGTATCGGACCATGCATCGGATATCCGTTTTTGTATCGGACCATGCATCGGATACAAGTCAATTTTCGCACGAGAATGTTCTGGCTGCCAGTACTGTGACCACTCACTTGTCAGATAACCCGGCACAAATCAGCTTGAGTACACACATGGCCACAATTTTGGGTGGCAAAGTTCGAGCCATCGGGGTGGTCTGAGTTTGAGCCACTCTTGGCTAGAACTTGCCACTGTTTTCTCCTCAATCTTTGATTTGATGCCCGGCCAAGCGGAAAAATTATATTGAGTAAGCTGCTCCAAATTCGGCCAAAATAAACAAGTTCAATCAATCGATCAATTAAGTGAAGGCTGCATGGTCAGCTGTGGTTAAGCGTGAGTGCGCTCGGTGACTTGATTCGGCTTGAACTCGGACCACTCTTTTTGGCTTAAAGTCTGCCACCCAAAATTATGGCCACGTGTGTACATGCATGCTAAGTTGCTTACTACTTTGTTCGATCCCCAACAGAATTTATGGCTTGTATTAATTCTTGTCGGCCTGTCCGTTTCTGTTTCAACTTTCTTCTCTTGCTTGAATTGGATTTGCTCGTCCGGGACAGTGCGAACCTGGATCATCCGATAGTGTATGGAACGCTTGCTACTCATGAGTTTTATTCACACTGGCAAGATCATCTTTTTGGTGGGATGTAACTTAACTAAGGGTTTGCTACTTACAATCCATAACAGGTTACAAATAAAACTGGTCTCAGCGAATACAGTACAGTACTAATACAGTAATAGTAATGGTAAGGTCGTAACACGTGCATCGAAATGGAAACGTAAGAACACGAAACGACGAAACGACGACTAGAGAAAGAGCAGTAGCCGGGGTGGTCTGCTTGGACGTTACATCCGTCGACGGTGGACCGCACTCTCCGTCACGCATCGGATGCGGGCCACGAGACAAACGCGTTTCCTTGTATTTGGAGCTCACCGTTGTCAGTCTGATCCACAAGATGACTAAACGTAAACTGGCTACTGAATTACTACGACCACGCCCATCAGGCACGCGCGGGGAGATTCGAAGAACCCATGACTGACCTGCCTGATCGTGTGACGCTAGAGACCATCGACGGACCGATAACGCGGGCGCCTACAGGCTAGCGGGTCTATAGTTCTGTTGGGCGACTCTTCCGTGTTGGTCAGATCTCGGTCACATAAACACGCTAACGACCTGACGGGCTCTTCCATTCACCGTTCTAACCATGCACGAAAACATGTCTCATTCTTTATATTGTGGCTTTCCGTAGTACATACATCTTCCTAAACAGCTAGGAACCTTTTGAAATGCGGCGGATGGTACCTTGTTAAAACATTCCGGTGAGGCTGTAAGTGGAAATCAA
This sequence comes from Hypsibius dujardini, assembly GCA_001579985.1. Classification (NCBI taxonomy): domain Eukaryota; kingdom Metazoa; phylum Tardigrada; class Eutardigrada; order Parachela; family Hypsibiidae; genus Hypsibius; species Hypsibius dujardini. The sequence goes on along the minus strand of LRSR01001365.1, from coordinate 9,990 downwards.
TGAAGAACCCGAAAGGCCAGTCAGGTAGACCTTACGATCAAGTGGCGTCACTGGATGATAAATAACTGTTAATTCTGCGAGAATAACACTGCCCAAGAGATCTCACAGTCTAGGGACCGTGTCTGGAAAACCTTCTAAGTTGCCTAGCCTGTTTCATGTTAAAGCACTGTCTGTACGGTCTAACCTAACATACCGGTACCCGGCATGCAGAAGTTTATGACTCTTAATTACGAGTATTTGCATCAATCATCGGTTGCGTACCGTTTCGGGTGGAAAAGCAGTCTAGCTGCAAATGTGTGTTATAGATTCATTACTTGCACTGTTAGTAGAGAAATGCCGGTACATGTAATACGGGGTACACTGTGTATGACGCATGGGTCTCCAGTTCGACTCATTCAGCTTTCGTTGCAACGATATAGCAGCCAGCATGGACCGCCAAATATGGGCCGCGCAAAAACTTGTCGCACTTGATCGCGCGGCGCACTCACAAGTCAAGTCAGTGATGAAGAAAGAACACAGACATATTCGCGTTCAAGACGCTGGCTTTCTCTATGGGAAGACGAAATGCGATATATATTCGGCGGTATATTATACTGTGCGTGTTATGCATTAGATTTGGCGCATATGATAATAAACAAGCAGCCATATTTGATGAGTGACAAATAAACATGGCTGGTCTTCCAACCAGAATCATTATTACACATGTACTGTACTGCATGTCTGTACCAGGCAAAAGGAAAGAGCCCCAGTGCGAATACTGTACTGCATGTCTGTACCAGACAGAAGGAAAGAGCCCCAGTGCGAATACTGTACTGCATGTCTGTCCCAGACAGAAGGAAAGAGCCTCAGTGCGAATACTGTACTGTACGTCTGTCCCAGGCAAAAGGAAAGAGCCCCAGTGCGAATACTGTACTGCATGTCTGTCCCAGGCAGAAGGAAAGAGCCCCAGTCAGTCGCAATACTGTACTGCATGTCTGTACCCAGACAGAAGGAAAGAGCCTCAGTGCGAATACTGTACTGCATGTCTGTACCAGACAGAAGGAAAGAGCCCCAGTGCGAATACTGTACTGCATGTCTGTCCCAGGCAGAAAGAAAGAGCCTCAGCGCGGACGTGCACTCGAACAACTCTAAACAGCGAGAAGAGCCACGCTTCGTTCTGCTCGCCTGGCGGGGAGAGAGCGTCCTCTTTAAACATGACAGGCGACTGCGCTTGGATGGTTTTTTACCATCCGTGGGCGTGGTTTGATCGTGGAAAAATGTGTGTTAACGATAAGTAGCGTTCGAAACACACTTTTCCGTGGCAGTATCGATTTTTTCGCCCAACATTTCCGGCAGAGAATTTACGCCGCGCTGCGGCTGGCCTTGTTGTCAGTTATGTAAAGTGTCCAAACAAGTTATAGAAACGTGTCACACGACACTGGACAGTACTACAACTCGCGGTACACGTAGAAGTGCTGCATGCACAACTGGCAAAAATGTTGCGCTGACCGAGTCAAGCAGTTCCACTCGACGGCTGTGTACGAGAGCCATGCAATGAGTGTAATGGCTTAATTCGGTCAACGCAAGGTTTTTGCCATGTGTGAATCATCGGTCAAGTGTGCCGCGGCGCCAACTTAAGTTGTTAAAACTTCGTTGACCAAGTACTGCTCGTCTTTTAGCGAAAGCTTATAATGCAACATTGCGTGAAAACGCTCCAATACATTTGTTATGCGTTGGCACCAGGTCCATTGATACTCTAGTCATGCATTATTATTCTCATATACTGTCTTAATGCTCAATCAATTGACCGATGAGCTGTGATGCAGCTTGTAAGACCTGGATTGATTGGTTGATTGGTTGATTGGTTGATTGACGATGAATTTATAGGGATATTCATATACTGTCTTAATGCTCAATCAGTTGATCGATGAGATGTGATACAGCTTGTGAGATCTGGATTTATTGGTTGATTGGTTGATTGACGATGAATTTACAGGGATATTACATATACTGTCTCAATGCTCAATCAATTGATCGATGAGCTGTGATGCAGCTTGTGAGACCTGGATTGAATGGTTGATTGGTTGATTAGTTGATTGACGATGAATTTACAGCGATATTCACATACAGTAATTGACGAATCGTTTATGTTCTAGTACATAAACGTCTCTTTTATTGCTTGGCTCGTGTTCTGTAGTTTGAAACGTTAGAAGATTCGAAAGAATGTTAGTCGATTTGTTTACGTAACAATATACCCGTCGACGCGAGAGTGATTTGAGTGAGTCACCGTGTCTCACTGAAATCCCCGCCTCCTTTTGCCTAAATATTTCCCGACTTTCCATTCGTCGCACGCCTCGTCGCTTTATCAGCAGTGATATTCTGCACGCCATTCCAAGTCACCTTCCTCTCTGCCTTCCCCTTACGGCCAAAAAGTCATATTTCGGTTTTGCCCATACACACGACAGGAAGCAATTCCGAAAATCATACACACAGCACCACGGTATTATTCTTTTCGGAATATTTCCACGCATCCGAGTAACGCCGGGGCAAAAATGTCCAATCTTGCGGATTTGGATAATTTGATGGCGGATCTGGATTCTGCGAGAAGACCAGGAGGTACGGTACTGCAGTGTCTCTGTTTGGATTTTTCTTTGAACCGAATTCCCTTGAAAAATGCTCGAAAAGGAGCAGCCTGAATCGGAAGAATAGCGGTTATATTTATTGTTCACAATAACGCTTGCTTGATTGATTGGTCTGAGTTAGATGCAGTTGAAAACTCGCTTAAGTGATTGATTGTTTGATACCTGCGTATATTTCACCGAGTGATTGCTGGAGGAAAGCTGCACGTTGTATTCCGAGATTCTAATTTTGTGGATGTTTGGCAGTTGCTTTGTTTACTAATATATTGATGGCTTTTTTTTGCTGCAGGTCTTGGACAAACAAGGGTTTATGCCCCCGGTTCGCAGGTGACCCACACATTCTCACGGTCCGAGAACACCGTAACGCTGTCGGGCGACCGGAATCGCGATAGTCCCGCCAGAGAACGCGGCGATGAACGATCTGCTTCGCCGCAAATCTCGCGACCCAAGTCACCGGCGTCGAACCGCAAAGTTCAACCGGTTGCTCAGTCACCGAGACAAGCTGGAGGGGCCACAGCTGAGCTGGATGACTTGATGGCATCGCTTAACGACTTCAAAGTGGTATGGGCGTTTGGAGTAACAATTATTGGTTTGATTGATTTCTGTAGAGTGTATGTGACGCATAGGAACGAAATTCCGTTAAACGGCATGCGCAATAACAGATAGGCAGCCGAGTAGGCTCACAGACAGACAGACAGACAGACAGACAGACAGACAGACAGACAGACAGACAGACAGACAGACAGCCGAGTAGGCAGACAGGCAGGCAGTCAGACACACAGGCACACAGACAGGCAGTCATGATGGCGGGAGGCATGCAGGCAGACTAAACATGCATGAAGCGTTGGCTTAATGTTTCCAGAAAATTATGATCATTTGCAGACCAACGACGGAACAGTAAAGCGCTCATCGGAGACAACGACCACGACAACGTACTCTTCTTCGTCTTCGAGAGATCAACAGCAGCAGCAACATCGCGCACCCTCTGCCTCTCCCGCCCCATATTCGGAGCCACAGAATAAGTACGGAGGAAATGTGTCAAGTAACAGCACGAACCATCAACACGACCGTTCCGAACGTGACGTCAACTACGCAGACCGTGGCGGAGCAGACTCCCGTAACAGTGATTTGGGTGATAACCAGTGTGCCGGTTGCCAGAAGAACGTCAACGGTCAGGTAAGCAAAAGCAAAATCGATATTTTAATGTAGACTTTAAGAATCAGCTACTGCTGCAGGGATTTGTCCATCAATTTATTCGCTAGGCTAGCAGTTAGGGCCTTGTTCTACGGGAAGCTTTTTCTGGGGCTGGCCGTTTTGAAGGGTGGGATTTTGTGGAATCAGAGAAAGCAGTTAGTAGCTCGGACTAATCCCTGTCGGCTGGCTGAATTTAGAATTAGATTGATCGGGGGGTCAGAAGAAGCGAAACCGGTGCCACATGTGACGACGGTGGCGATGCGAACATTCTTCCAGTTGATCCAGGCTGCTGCTGGTCCGTGGGCGCTTTTTGCGGTTGTGTGCGCTTATGTTGCTTGCCTTCTTCTTGTTTGCACAGTTATGAGTCAGTTTTGTTTGCGCTCGCTTTACACTTTCGGCCATCGCTTAATATGTCCATCTGCTGATGTGTGCAGTGTCTTTCTCGTTTTGCAGATTAGATTATTGCCAGTCGGCAAAAGATTCAAGTGCGCGCTTTTGTCTTCCGTCAGTCTTCTCATTCAGGCTTCAGATACACACGTTTTATCATCCGAACTAAAAATATGGCTTCTTGATCGCATTGCAAGGACCTTTGAGAATTGGATGAAAGTGGCAGTCACACGTCAAACGGTTATGTCATTGGTCAAACGGATTAAGCTTCCCGTAGACACGAGTTCAACAGTGTCAGCCAGACGAGAGACTTTGAATTATTTCAATTCCGTCTTGTTTCCTCTCAAACTCTGATTTGTGTATCAGTTTTTTGTTTGTTTGTCACCATGCATTTCCCACATGTTTTTTGTTTGCCTGTCTGTGTCCGTAATTCTTGTCAGTCACTCTTCTATCAGACTTCGGTGACAACTAAGTATCCACGTGTCTGTGTCTAACTGCCTGACTGTTCTTCCCTTCAACCTACCTTTTTCTAAAAATGATACAAAATTACTTTAAGCAATCATTATGATCTTTGATAAATGATAAATTTAGCTTGTTCGATGGATTTTATGGTGCATCAGCATTCAGTATTCTAAGAAGAACTTGTATTTTCAATAGGTCGTTACGGCCCTTGGAAAAGTATGGCATATGGAGTGCTTTCGGTAACTACAGCCCAGCTAGATTTGTTTCAATCGAACCTTCCTGAGGAGCGGGGATGGAGAGAGAGGTCCCCTAACACTGTCGCGTTTGCAGATGCGGCCACTGCCAGAATCTTCTGCGCACTCAGCCGTTCTTCGAAAAGGGAGGCAAAGCCTACTGCGAGAAGGACTATTATGAGCTGTTTGCCATGAAATGTGCTCGTTGCAAGGGTCCGATCAAGGATGTAAGCTTGCATGCTTCCTTGCTCTGACAACGCTCGCCTTTTATTAGAGGTTGTGCTCGTTTGCTTTTGCTTGCTTGACTAATTGCAGACGTGCTTCACCGCGCTGGATCAAACCTGGCATCCAGAATGTTTTTGCTGTGCAAGATGTAGTACGGCTTTTGGGGAGAGCTCGTTTCACGAGCGCGACGGAAAGCCGTTTTGTGAGCAATGCTATTTGAAGTCATTCGCTCCTCAATGCGCTGGATGTCAGAAGCCCATCGCCGGTACTTATCTGACAGCACTCGACGCACAGTGGCATCGCGATTGCTTCATTTGCAATGTAAGCGATCTATTGCAATTGGAATAGGGATTTTGATTTTAGAATAAGACTATCGGCATATTTCATAGAGCCCGACCTGCAGACAGATAGACACTGACAGTCACTCAATTAGACAGGCAGACATGCTTAAAAACATACACGCATACAGACAGACAGACAGACAGACAGACAGACAGACAGACAGGCAGGCAGGCAGACAGACAGACAAACAGACTGGTTGATCTTCCAGGGGAAAAAATGTGGAGAAAATAATTCCGTAGAGAATATGCTCGACTGACTCTGATCGCGAAGACGTCCGTAAAGCCAATGCTGCTCTCTCATACGTTCTCTTGTTTTACAGGATTGTCGCAAACCGTTCGACAGCGGAAGCTTCTTCGACCTGGATGGCCGGCCTTATTGCGAGCAGCATTATCATGCTAATCGCGGATCAGTTTGTGGCACCTGCCAGCAGCCCATCAGTGGGCGCTGTGTAACGGCGATGGGCAAAAAATTCCATCCTGACCATTTCGTGTGCTCATACTGTGTTCGTCCTTTAAATAAAGGAACGTTCAAAGAGCACCCGTCAGGTCAGGGTGCTAAGCCGTGGTGCCACAACTGTTTCGACAGACTGTACGGGTAAGGGGATGACCGGAAGTGGCGAGAGAGAGAGAGAGGGTGCTGGAGTGGGAAGTGCAACAAAGATGCTTCTAACCAATCTACATACCTTGTTTATATTTTGTTTCAACCTGACTGAAATGTAAATTTTCCCCTTCCTTTTTTTGTTAAAATTGACCTTGACTTGCGGTGGTTCTTCGATGTGATGCAGAGTGGAGTGGTGCCGGTGTTTATTAGCGCTTTTATTAACAAAGTTTCTATTTCATCGTCTCACCCGGTGCAGGTCCAAGAAGGAAGACGGATTTGGAGCTGAGGAGGCGGTGTCCTTCGACATGTAGGTTGCCAACGGATGGAAATAACATGGACTTCACCGGTTTACAAGCGCGCCTTCTCCCGCCTGGACTCTGCTAGCTAATCACGATCTGAGACCTTATATGTATATCTCTTTTACTCTTTTAACTTTTCTAATTTACTTGTCTATATCTTAACCATTTGTCATTTAGATTCTACTGGTGTATCGCACGAGATATATTCGTGCCCTTTTGGCTTTTCTTTTTATACTAGTACTAACGCCATGATACGTTGAAGTTTAATCGTACTTTGTCTTGTCGCTTTGCAGTTGTATTTTTGTCTATGTACGTTTGCCGCTGTGATGGAAATGGCAGCTATATCATGAATAGTCTTACAACCATCTGGTTTACAGTCTGTCTATTGTCTGTCTGTCTGTCTGTCTGTCTGTCTGTCTGTCTGTCTTTCTGTCTTTATGTATGTCTGTATGTATGTCTGAATGTCTGTCTGACTGTCTGTTTGTTTGTATGTCTGTCCGTCTTGCTTCTTGCTATTTGTCTTTGTTTACTTGTCTGTGTACTTGCCTGGGTGTGATTTACTGATTTCTGCCTCAATTGTCTTACTTCCAATCCGATTCCATCTCGGACCCATTGGAAGAAGGTACAGTATTCGCGCTTCGGAAGTGGTTTTTCCCAGATGAAACTGGAAATATCAATCAACCAGTCGATTTTCAGTCAAGTAATCAATCAGTATACGAGAAGTCTTCTAAAATGCTTCCTTCACCTCGATTCATTCAAAGCGTTCATTGAAATTAAACAGCTGCTGCTGAAAGAAAAACGCCAACATTGGAACTTGAAAACCACGCGAAACCTCGGACGCTGTTTTGAAGCACCCTACCGCTTTCTTGACATCTTCATCAAGCTTAAGACTCTGTTTTTGTCCATTTTCCTGTGGTATTTCGGTTGATTTGGATTAGCACGACAGAGTTGGCCTTTGCTTACAATGATTGCTGCTGTGCTGACCTTTCTTCAACAAACGCTTCAATTTGTCTTCGCACTTTGGCCTTGTTCTGTGGAAGAAGTTTTTACCTTTTTGTTTCTGATATAACAAAATTATTTGCGACATAAGAATCTCTGCTAGTCGGTAAGTAGGACTTCTGGCACTGTTTCGTTGTTGGCGATCTTGATTGATTCCTTGATTGATTGATTGATTGCTTGATTATTTACGGGGGGATAGATTGATTTGTACTCGCCTGTTCTCATAACCCGATTCATTGATTGAGTGATTGCATCCTATCCTAGACCAATTGAAACATTCTCATAAGATCAATTGCTTGATTGAACGATTACTAATTTGAAGTCCAACTCATTGTGAATACGCACTGACGTAATCGATGCATGGACTGATTATGTTGATTTTTAGGCCGTGTTTCAGTTTCATTAGGGTTTTCGGTCCATGAATATCGGTTTTGCTTGAATATCTGTAGTTTTTTTGTTGGCAACTGATCAGTTATTGGTTGATTGACTGATTAGGGTACATCGCACTCCTTGGGTTTGGACCTCCTTGTAAACTGTCTTCTGCAATATCTGAAAGAAGGCGATTATATTTGTAGTTAGGCCGACATGGAGTACGGAGAAAAGTACAATAAAGTTGAGCAGCTGATGGACCGGTTACGAAACATGTCGCTGCCGTTGAAGGATCGCCGTGCCGTTTTAGAATATTTTGGCCACCACTTGGTGCATCATCCGGCGGACACGGCCCAACTTATCGATGCTGGAGTGCTGAAGCCCACTCTCGATCTTCTCAGCATCCTGATGGCCGACTCGAGGGTTACGAGTCTGGATGGTGGTGCTTCCACTACGGCAATGGATATCGCGAAGACGGTCGGTGCGGCAATTTCGCTCCTGTTGCAAGTGACCACTGTCCGGAGCGACGTACCTGACTTGCAGAAGGAGCCAACACTGCGAGCTATATGTAAGAAGGCGCGTTTGTCCCCGTTTTATATTCAGTCTTTTTGTCGTTTGCTTGAGCTGTTTCTTTATGTTATTCTTTATGTTGTGTGCCTACTGTTTGTGATGTTCGCTTGTCTGTCTACCTGCTTGATTGACTGTAAGACAGTGCATGTGAGTCTGTGTGCCTGTCTGTTCGGCTGCCTGCCTGGCACACATCTGCTTAATGTCTGCCTACCTACCTACCTGTCTGTCTGTCTGTCTGTCTGCCTGTCCGTCTGTCTGTTTGTCTGTCTGTCTGTTTGTCTGTTTGTCTGTCTGTCTGTTTGTCGATCTGTCTATCTGTGGTCTATTAGATGTTTCACCGAAACGAGTTCACGCGGCTTTCCCCTTTTTATTGTAGACAGCTTTATTTTGTTGTCTCTTCCTTCCATGAGGCATTGTCTTCGTACTTTCAGTAAACCTCATGGAGAGCCAACACCCAATTAACATACGTTCCCGCGCGTGCCGCTGTCTAGGAAATATTTTGCCGACAATGAAATCGCCCACTGCTGAAGCGTGCATCCGAAAACTGTCTGACGTCCTCGTGCACAGCTTGGTTGAGTTGTTTCCGACATCAGGCCTACGTGAAGTGGCTCTGAAGGCAGTCCGTCAAGCTTGTACCTGTCCGACCCTGAAACGCCCCTTACTGCGATCCAAACTGTTTACAGTCGCGCTGATTCCATTGCTGGCCAACGCAGACAGTCACCCTAATCTGCGGCAGCATGTGTTAATGTGCCTTAGCAGTTTTGTTATGGATCATGTGGATGGGGACTTATCCAATGAAATTATCGCGCGGCATTTGTCTCCGCAGTTGCGTGTAATGGTGCAATTAGCCGCTGATGAATCCCCGGTATGCTAGTACAAATCACACTTTCTTGTCGAAGCTTTCTTTCGTTCAACGGTTTTTTGTTCCTTATAGGGCGTCCAACAGTCAGCGATCGACTTGCTCTGCCGACTGGCCTCCAATAGTGTCATACGGAGTGAATTCGGTTCCAAGGGAGTGATCGCCTGCTTCATCGAGCATCTTTCATTTGACGATCAGCAAACAACAGTTTCCAGCGTGCAGAAAAAGGTACAATTAAAGAGGGTAATTTTTGGAAAGTGACTGTTTGTTCACTCTCTTTTCTGCCGTGTAGATTGTCTATGCCTTGACACTCTGCTGTCGAGATGGATTTAATCGGGCGCGCCTCAGCGATATTGGAGGGATGAAGGTTCTGATGGCGGTGTTGGGCTCACCTTTGTACCAGTCGGTACATCTTCATATTCTAAACTCCCTAACGGAGTTTCGGCACGATGAGGCAACGATGGGCTTAATTGTGAACGATTATTTGGCGGTCATCCATGCGGCGCGATATCTGAATGCTGCTATAGAAACTCTTCATCCTTCCGAATTCAGAAAGTCAACCTCTGATGTAAGTGCATTGTTCGTCTTTTCGGCTCTCTTTTGATTGAATTCAATGTGAGCTAAGAGGTTTTAAATCTTTTTACGCCTATCTCCTTTTTCTCAGGTACATGTTCCCGTGACAAGGGAATCAACTCAAGACCGTGCTCAAGCAACATGGGAAGCAAGCTCTTCCACAGTATTCTCAAACTCTCCTTCCACCTTTCACGGAAATGCTAGCTCTTCCAAAGCGTTTGCTACTACTCCAAGGAAGTTTAGCGCACGCAGCCCATCCT
>LRSR01001364.1:0-30860 GCA_001579985.1 Hypsibius dujardini | reverse complement strand
ACAGGTAATTAGGCCTTTATATATCCGCAAGGTCGTGCATCGCATACAAATTAGCGACGCCGGGAACTCGACGCACAAAGTACATCCAGGATGAAGTTGCACGAACGTTTAACCACACAAAAGGTTCTCGTGATATGTACAGTACTCCACGAAATCGAGACTGGCGCATTTGTCAAGACGACACTGCATCGATTTTACTGTACATGATAAAAATAAGAAAGACCAAACGTTTAATAGTTAAAAATTTGCTAATATTGGCAGTGTATCTTCTATTCATTTAGTACAAGCTTTTTTCATTATTTATCACAAATTTATTTCCCTTTTCGTGTCCTATATAGTATCATTGTTCTGCGTTGAGTTCAAGTTTTTGATTACGTATGAAGTACAGTAGTAAACCCAAGTAGCATCCACCTTGTCAAGCACCTTGACAGGAAACGCAGAGCCAATTAGTTGGCGGCTTGGCGCACTCTCGGTCTCACTGCAGGTACCCAACCCGAGCTCTGGAACCCTTTAAGCGCTATCGATTTTTGTTTCTCTCGGACTTGTTGCTTCCCCCCGAGTTGTACAGTGGTGGCACGAGCGGTCTGCAGTCAAATCCCAAATAAGATCGTTATAAGGTGAAAGCGGAAAGATGGCTCTGTTCGGGGAGCTCGGAGTTCGGGGAGTACAGCTCATAGCAAGCGTCTTGCCTTGAGATAAGTACAAGGTAACACTTTTAAGTTGACGCACTGGCAAAATCGCTTTTAAATTGACGCACTTTTTATTTTCCCTGCTGTTTCACGATTTGCCAGTAGAATTGACATTTGCAACTTTGAAAACGTCCAAAAAAATCTGGTAACAAGGTGCTACCCAATCAAAAGTAGGAACCGGGTTGTAGACTACACACGAGTGCTTGTAAAAAAGGAGAAATTTTGTTGTAAAAACTGTCGGATTTGAGGCTGCAGGGGGAGCCACTTGCTCGTTTGCACACACATCGTTTGTTTTTGGGAAGAATTACGTTTTTTTGTTGCACAGGCGTTTTGTACGTACGTAAAAGTTGCGACATGTGCGCCCCCTGTTACCCTCGCTGCGTCAACTTAAAAGCGATTTTGCGAGTGCGTCAACTTAAAAGTTTTACCTCGTACAGACACCGCGTATACCGCCACCACGAGACGAAAGTTTGGACTCGCACTCGATGTCTTCAAAGATTGATCTGTGTATTTAAGGTTCAATGTCAACGCGTTAATGCTGCTGCTGCTGGGCGCCCGCTGTTTTCCTCAATTTCCACCGTTCAAGCAAGAGCCTGCGATGTTGACAGAGGGCAAACTGCAGACCAGACCCACTGACCGATTGCCGCGCTCAAATCTCCTCGTTATCCTCTGCAATCTTTTTGCGAGAGGACGAGCAAAGCATGCTCTTTATTTAACAATAATAATATTATTATTATTAATAAAAATAATATTAAAAATAAAAATAAAAATAATATTAATAATAATAATAATTTTGCTGTTCCTATTGACACAAAAAATATATCGGATTGGAGAATTCGTACACGCAGTCGTCAGAGCACAGATCTCACTTCCAGAATGAGATTGTGTGTAAAACAAAGGAGAGAATTGAGGGTGGGGGGGATAGCTCTGTGTAAAACGATAAAAATAAAAAGCTGCCCAGGTGAGAAGAGAGAGAGAGATGTGCGACCTCATCACAACTGGCCTCACATTCCGGTTCGCAGGCAGATGGCACAAAAGGGGAGGAAAATAATATTGAAATAAAATCGCGATTAAAAATTTCGAAACAAAAAAGACACATTCTCTCTCTTTCTTTCAGCAGACAACAGGACGGGAAGAAGAGTGCCATTGCTGCCTGAGGGAAATATCACGACGTGGAATGAGCTCGAGGTTGTGGTCAAAATAATCTGGCTGGGCGGATAAATAGAGAAATGAAAGGTTGAGAATGTGTTGGGGATGACGACGACGATGGCCTTGTTTGCACACATTTAGGCATCACTGGAGTTGTCCTCCACCACTAGCTTCACTTTGTCGTGGTGGCTGTCAGACGGAGTGGGATCCAAGGCGGTAGTGCGTGGACGGGGATGTGCTTTGGAGATTGTCGCGCTGCTCGACGGGGCTAATACTGCTGATGAAGGCTCTACAATAACGAGCGCAAACTTAAATAATTCATCTGTTTTGATTACTATGACTATGTGGGGTAATTGTCTGCCGATACGTGGCCTTCTGGTTGAATCTGCCTGTCCGTGCATCTCTATGTGTGTCTGCCTGTGTCACTGCCTGTGTCACTGTCTGTCTGTCTGTGTGTGTGTCTGTGGGTCTGTCCCTCTGTCTGTCTGTCTGTCTGTCTGTCTGTCTGTCTGCCTGTCCGTTCGTCCGTCGTCTGACTGCCTATATGCCCGCCTGTTATTCTGTCCGGTCTGTCAATTCATCTGCCGGTCTCTGATATGCTCTACTGACGGTAAGGACTTACCAGCGATATCGGTAAACGGCTTGGGTTCGTACGACATGGCACGGCGCACTTCGCTAGGATCAGCAGCAGCACGTTCTGCTTGGGTTTCCATACTTCCCATATGCTCGTACATGGGATTGGTAAAGTTGGACTTTTCTCTCAGCTGAAATTCGGACGGCATCGCTTCCTAAAGTCAAATAAAGACATCGGTTAGCTCCAGCGTTGCACTGCGCGAGAATCCTGTACAAAAAACAAGTCACCATTTGCGGTGCGTCTCCCACGAAGCCAGCGCCGCCAAATTCGACATTCGTGCCGCTGCGGAATGCGACCGGACCGGTGTTGGCGAAAGCCTTATTCTTCCGCTGCTTCCGGAAGTACATGATGCCAAGCAGGGCGATGCCGAGTGCAAGGAGGATCAAGAGGATCGGTACGACGATTGCTGCTGCACCTATGAGTAAAACGCACGACCGTCACTCACATGCCCCGACTGTCGTTAAGGTAGAGACGCAAACACTCACTGATGCCAGTAGCCGACAAAATGACCCCAGCGGGCTGCCCGTTTTCACAGGAGCTTCCGGACAAACCGGCCGGACACATACACGTCACCTAGAAAATAAAACAAGAAACATTTATAAACCATAACAAATTATGAATTTATTATTATATTATTAATACATTTGCGACTTCACATTTTCATTTGACATGGACATTTAGAAGTGCCGTCAACGAGGCCTTACATTTCCGGGTTGGCTCTCCACGCAGTAGCCTTGATTCTGGCAGCGACAGCGCAGTGGTGGCGATTTCAGTTCCACCGTCGCCGCGTCACAGCGCCGACGAGATTGGTCGCCGATGACCCACCTCGCGCCGTCCGGACAGGCGCAGACAAACCCGTTGGGCGTAATCAGGCAGAGGTGGGAGCAGGGATTGTTGCCAGTGGAGCAGGCGCTGGTGAGGCTGGCGTTGTAGTACTGCTTCTGGTAGATCTTGATGTCGTTGGACACACCCAGTTTGCTCTCCACAAGGGATCTCGCGCCGCCGCCGAACTTGTCTTGACGGTAGACCAGGCCGGTGTCACGGGTCAGCCAGTAGACGGAGCCTTCGAAAACGTCAACGCGAACAGGTCGATCCGCATCTGAAAAAGACAACATGGCTTCTCAGTTTAGACAAGTATTCTAAGTTTAGACAAGTATTTTAATGCGTTTTGCTATGACTTCAAATGTTATTTACATTGCATCTAAAATTAACCATCTTTACAACTTCACGATGAAATTCATCAGAAAAGGCAAAAGACATAGAAAAATACATCGACCAGAACCAAAAAAGGCTGAGTGCTGGGACAAAACGTACCTTTCCTGACAATAACACGTCGATCAGAACCGTCAAAGTTGGCAGACTCAATCACATTTCCCTTGGAATCCGACCAGTAGATCCGGCCATTGTGGTAGAAATCAATAGCAATTCCTGTCGGGTGTCCGAGACGGTCGCCGACAACAACCCTGCCATTCGAGCCATCCATCCAGGCAGACATGATGCGAGGTCGGTCACCGACAAGAGCCCAGTAAATCAATCCACGCTGTGGGTTAACGGCAACCGCCGTCGGTTTGGAGGAGGCATCCACAAACAGCGTCTTGGGGTAACGCCCGTCCAGCGTGGCGACGCTTAGAATTCCACCGTTCTCCCCGCTTTCAAATCCGACATCCCGACGAGTCCGTGGTCTCGTGTCTGACCAGTAGATGTTGCCACCAACCCAGTCGACAGAAAGTCCGTCCGGTTTTGTGACTGACGGAATGTCTAGGGTTTGCGGATGTCCCGCGCGGGTCTCTGAGTCAGCATGGGGAATGAAGGAACGTTTGATGGTGCGGTCGTTGGAATCAGCCCAATATATCATGTCTACAATTTTAACAGCAATACTTAAACGCAAGTCCAAGCCCAATATTTATTTACAGTGAACAGCATATGCTTGTCCAAATAAATGTCACTCCATCCGTCTGTCCGTTTGTCTGTTCCTTTTTCTCTCTGTCTGTGCCTATAACTGTCTGTCTGTCTGTCTGTCTGTTTGTCTGTTTGTTTGTTTGTTTGTCTGTCTGTCTGTCTGTCTGTCTGTCTGTCTGTCTGTCTGTCTGTCTGTCCTGCCTGTCTGTTTGTCTTTCTGTTTGTCTGTCTTTCTTTCAATCAGTTTGTTAGCCTCTCATCCTCCGTGACTGTCTAATCATATGTCTGTCTGCTTGTCAGTCAGTCAGTTCGTCGGTACCGTTCTTAATGTCATAGTCGACGGCGTTGATCCGGCTTTCGTTAGAAATGACGTTATCGTACGGTCCACTGCCAGCACGGTTCATTTTGAGTCTCCTAATTTCGGAACCGCTAGCCAACAACAATGACGGAGCATCCGCGGCCAAGCAGTCTTTCCCCATAACGTTGAAGCCTTCCTTGCAGGAACAGACAAAGCTGTCCTTCGTGTTGGTGCAGATTTGGGTGCAGTTGTTGAGCCAAGGTATCGAACACTGCAACGATTGCTCCGATTAATAAGTCTCACACGTTAGATCACCATGAGACCAGACGCAATTCACTCACCATGTCAATCTCAATGCAAGAACGATGATCACGCGGGGAAACCTGGAAGCCCTCGCGACACGAGCAGTAGTATCCGTTAGCCAAGGGGTTGCAGTTGTGGAGACAACCACCGTTATTGTTGGTGCAACTTTTAATGGCATCAGTCGCGGAAACTGTAAAATAATCACATAACACCGTCAATCCAGTAGACGATCAACAAAAGAAAGAAACCGTAGATAAAGACCGCAGAAAAGAAAAATATATACAAGGGGTAAAAGGTTTTTCAAATTCCGATCGAACCACTTTTTTTCTTAAGCTAAGATTAGACTACGATGAATTCAGAGCAGAAGATTTTAACCAACACTTCTGCGCCACTTACTGCATCCGTCCTCGTCTTGGCCGTTTGGACAGTCCCGATTTCGGTCGCAGACCTTTTCGGGCGCCACACAGGTCCCGTCCTGGCACTTAAAGTCTCCAGCTTGGCACTTCGGCCGACAGATGCTGGGCGACTCGTCAGACCCATCCCCACAAGTGTCGAACCCGTCGCAGATGCGGTACCTGGGGATGCATTTCCCGTTACCGCACAAGAATTTGGTCGCCGGGTCGCATTTCGGAAGGAGAGCTGTTGCAACGAACAACGCATAATCCGTTAACCCACTGAAGATTACGGACATACAAGAAATTTTCTTAGAAATGAAGGCGTACTACAAGCTTTCTGAGTCTCGTCAGAGTTATCCCCGCAGTCGTTGTCAGCGTCACACAGCCAATCCGGACTGATGCAAACCCCGTTGTCGCAGGTGAACCGGGTCGTCGGACACTGACCACCCGGGAATTTGGTGCTGCAGTTCCGTTCGTCGGAATTGTCCAGACAGTCCCGGTCGCCGTCGCAGACAAATCTCTTGGAGATGCAATGACCACTGGTGCAGGTGAACTGCTCGGCGTTGCATTTGAAGTTTGTGCAGTTTTGCTCATCGCTGTGTGTGGGGGGGGGGAAGAATTAGCGCACAAAACTTAGAAGCTAAAATTAGAAGTTTACCTCATGTCGCCGCAGTCGTTGTCTTGATCACAGACCCAACGGGCCAGGATGCAACGTCCATTGCCGCACTTATACTCCATCTCCGAGCAATTTCGATAGCGTCCTTCGCAGTAGGTTGGGTCTTCGTCAGACCGATCGCCGCAGTCGTCCTGGAAATCACATGTCCATCGTTGAGGCACGCACTTTCGGTTGCGACATTGGAATTGACCACGGGCGGTGCAGTTGGGACAGTTGATTGGGAGCTCGTCCCAGCCATCGCGACAGTCGTTTTTCCCGTCGCAAATATGCCAGTCTGAAAATTAAAACGGTGACTTCATGAAGAATTATTCTTGTCCTCAACTGCCTTTCATGTCATCCAATATTTTTATCTGTATGGCCTGCCTCTGTCTGTCTATCGGTCTAACTGTCTGACTGTCTGTCTGTCTGTCTGTCTATCTGTCTATCTGTCTGTCTGTCTGTCTGTCTTTCTGTCTGTCTGTCTGTCTGGTCATGTCTGTATTCTGTATGCTGTCTGTCTGTCTGTCTGCGTCAATTTATGCACCATTGGCAACTCTTACTTGGAATGCAGCGATAGTTTAGAGGTGACCCTTGACATCTGCTCCATCCAGCTAGACATGTCCGGTTTCGACATTGACCCGGAGGCTCATCGGATCCATCGCCACAATCGTCATCGAAGTCACAGTACCAGCTCTTTGGAATACAGCGACCCGACGTTTTGCATTTAAATTCTGTATCGAGATCACAAGCCTAGGAAAGGAGGACTCGGTAAGCAACATTGACCTCTCACACGATGAAGTAAAATTTATGTACTACCTTAGCCTTGCAAACTGCCCCGGCTTCGTCACTATTATCCCCACAATCATCATCACCGTCACAAGCCCATCCCTGAGGGATGCAGCGACCGGTGCGATTGCACTTAAACTGCCATTGATCACACGGTACGTTGCAAGTTTTTTCATCGGATTTATCCCCACAATCGTCCTTGCCGTCGCAGATGAAAAGTGGCAAAGTGCAGTTACTGTTGGCGCATTGAAATTGACCCGGCAAACAGCGTCGAGGCGGACATGTGCCACCTTCATCGGATCCATCACCGCAATCCTTTTCGCCATCGCATCTGATACAGAAAAGCATTCATACATATTTGCCGAATGGTCGGCGTGTCTGTCTGTCTGTTTCTTTGTCAGTCTGTCTGACTGTTGTTCTGTCTGCCTGCCTGTCTGCCCGTCTGTCTGTCTGTCTGTCTGTCTGTCTGTCTGTTTATCTGTATGTCTGTCTGTCTGTCTGACTTCCATCTCAACAATTGCTCGTTGTTTATCTGTACAGTACATGTGCAGTGTAAATGCAAACAAGTCTATTACCTCCACAATACGGGAATGCATTTTTCGTCAGGTTTGCCGCAGCGGAACTGGTTGGCGCTGCAGTTGGCCACACAAGTGTGCTCGTCCGGCAGAAGGCCAAAGTTGGTCGGGCAAGCACAGCTGTAGCCGACTTTGTTGTCGAAGATCCCGGGCGACAGCAGACACAGATGGGAACAACCGGCATTGTTCTGAGCGCACGGGTTGTCGTAGACTGGCTGCCTCACAGGATGCCAAATCTAGAGAGCCACATAAGTGAACAATTATTCTCCAGAAATGATCAAATAAATGGGGGGAATGAGACAACTAACGTTGATATCGTATGGGCGATGAGTAGTGTTTCGGATGATGGTTCCATTCTTGTCGACAAACATTTTCGCCTTCATCACTGCCTGGAAATCCCAATCGGTCCAGTAGAGGTAACCGTCCATAACAGTAAGGGAGAACACATGGGGTACCACCATCTGGCCAGACAGGACCTAGGAAAAGGAAAAATGTGATTCGCTTCGAATCAATTGCTACGGTTGTTGGCTGACGCCTGTTGGATTGATGGACGGTTTCCGACTTACCTTTACACGGTTTCGACCTTCCATATCGGACATTTCGACCACGTTCAAATGAGCATCCGCCCAAATCAATTTGTCGGTAATATAATCGATGGTCAAAGCGTTGGGCCAACCCAATTTTTCCGTGACAATCCGTTTGAACATTATTCCATCCATTCCGATGCGAGCAATGAACGGTGTAAGACCCCAATCGGTGAAATAGACGTAACTGTAATGTCCGTCAAGGAATACGGTTGAACAAAATGCTGCCATTAGAGGCTTTCGTCTATCTGTCTGTCTGTCTGTCTGTCTGTCTGTCTGTCTGTCTGTCTGTCTCACTGCCTGACTGCCTGCCTGCCTGCCTGTTGAATTGAACATGGTCTGTCTGCTTGTATTGCCTGAAATTTTATCTTAATTACCCAGTTCCGGGGTGCACCACCACCGCACGCGGTTCACTAAGTCCAGTCCTCAGCAAAGTCATTCGACCGGTTCCATTGAGTTCCGCCACAGCCAGCTCCTTAACCACGCGGTCCGCCCAATACATTTTTTTACCGATCCAATCGACAGACAGGCCTTCCAAGCCGTTCACTTGATGACGAATCAAGATTTCGGCCGTTCCGTTGGGATTTGAAGCATTGATTCGGACGATGCGCCGGGTCTCGACGTCAGCATAGTAGATCTTTCCCTGCGCCATATCAAAATCCAAAGCGACGACGTTTCGGAGCTCGCTCTTGACTAAGCGGAGGTATTTGCCGTCGGTAGTCAGGTTGCGGATGTAATGCCGATTGCTACAGTCAAATAGATTGTATGGTTTCCTTTTTGACCGGAAATGCAGATACAGGAAACGGACAGACTAACACAAAGATACACAGACAAACTGACAGAGTGACAGACAGACAAACAAACAGTCAGACAGACACACAGTTCTATTAAGGTTGAATGTACCTGAAAATCAGCCAAGGCTCAAGATTGTCGTTTCGCTTGCAGCTCTTGTTATCCCCGAGCGAGGTGTAGTAAGTCGAATTGCACTTGCAAATAAACGATCCCACTGTGTTGGAGCAGTACTGGTCGCACGTGCCGGGGACTTCGAGACACTCATCGATGTCCTTGCAGGCCTTCCCGTCCGCCAACAGTTTATACCCCTGATTACACGTGCACTTAAATCCGGTCGCCGTGTCGATGCAGCCCTGCCCACACTGATTGTCCTGTACGCGGGCACATTCGTTGATTCCGCAATGGCGCTCGTCACTGACCAGGGAAAAAAGCATCATGAGAGGAGAACGTCGAACCACTCCCGGGTAGCACCCCAAACAACTTACCTCGTGTCATTACAGTCCATAACCTTGTTGCAAACAAGTGTCTGCAGAATGCACTGACCGCTGTCGCACTGGAACTGGTTCACATCGCAGATGGTGGTATTGGTGCAATTTTGTTCGTCACTGCCATCCCGACAATCATTGTCCCCGTCGCACTTCCACTGACTCGGAATGCAGCGTCCAGAAGAACAGGCAATTTCGTTCGCTGAAAAAGAATACAACGGTAAATTAGACTGTTAGACAGTCCGCCCTTGATTCTACCTGTCTGTCTGTCTGTCTGTCTGTCTGTCTGTCTGTCTGTCTGTCTGTCTGTCTGTCTGTCTGTCTGTCTGTCTACCACTCGGCTTGTCTGTTTCCTTTGTTTTCCTGTCCGTTTGTCTGTGTCTGTCTGTCTGTCTTTCTGTCTGTCTGTCTCTGTTTGTCTGTTTGTCTGTCTGTCTGTCTATCTGCCTGTCTGTCTATCTGCGTGTCTGTCTGGCTGGCTGGCTGTCTGCTTTTCTACGGAACGGTGACCACCAACCTTGGCAAGGAGTATAGACACACGTCGCATATTCATCCGACCTATCGCCGCAATCATCCTCATGGTCGCACTTATATTTGCTGTTGACGCACCGCCCATTCGCACACGCAAAATCGGTCGATGAACAGTTCTGCTGTGGCGGACAGCCCGGCTGCTTCTCATCCTCTCCGCCCGCACAGTCCGGATCGCCGTCACACACCCATTGGCGATAGATACACGGATTCCGTCCGGCGGCCTTGTTCGACGGGCACTCAAACTCATTCGCCGAGCAGGTATGGTTGCGACACTGCGCCACCGATTCATCACTGCCGTCCGGACAGTCCACATCCCCGTCGCAGACGAAGATCTGCGGAATGCAGTTCCCGTTGCCACACGTGAAGAGGTTCCCGTAGCAGGTGCGACTGGTGCTGTTGCAGTAGTTGGCCGGCTCGTCTGCGCCGTCCCCGCAGTCGTTGTCGCCGTCGCAGTACCAGGTGCCGGGGATGCAGCGCATGTTGGGGCAGCGGAATGAGTTGGTGGGGCAGGTGGTCTTCTGACAGAACATGGGGTTCTCGTCCGAGTTGTCCCCGCAGTCGTTGTCACCGTCGCACAGCCAGTACGGGTCGATGCAGATATTGGTGGTGTTACACTTGAGGGTGTTCCGCGGGCAGGTCCGGTTGACACTGGGGCAGTTAATGGAGTTCTCGTCGGAGGTTGAGTTGTCCTTGCAGTCGTTGATGCCGTCGCAGACCTAAGGGAACACAACAGTCGTTCAGCGTACAATGCTACGACTCAAGTTGAACCGGCGAATGCGTGGACATCTTCATTCCGGGCAAATCGCAGTGCTTTCGGAATGTGCTGTCACGTTTTGCTAGGTTTCCCATAGTTCTGAAAGGTTTCACTGATGTTGTCAGCGCCGAAAAAATTAAAACGAAAAAATAAAATATTAGAATAAAAATTAAGCAAGAATTAGTTGCTGAAACTTCTTAGGTACGAGTATAGGATCGATATTTCCAATGGTCGGACCAGTAATATCCGCGTCTGCCTGTCTGGCTTGACCATAGAACACCCACTCACCCACTCACCCACCTACCCACCCACCTAACAGCAGGCTGTATTTACCTGGTCTTGGCTGATGCACCGCGAGTTCTCACAGGTAAACTCATTGTCCCCGCACTTCTTGTAAGTGCACAGCAGCTCGTCGCTCCCATCGCCGCAGTCGTTTTCATGGTCGCACCGCCAGGCCGCCGAAATGCACTTCTTATTCGCACACTGGAACTCATTGGTGCCGCACGAGCGGACCGCGCAGTACTTCTTGTCCTCATCGGAATTATCTCCGCTGTTAAAAAGTAACACCAAAAATATAAAAAACCAACGTCAAACATTGTTCATTTTCAGAGGAAAAAAGGCTTTCAACCCTCATACCAGTCATCGTCCCCGTCGCAGGCCCACTGCCGTTGGATGCACTTGCCGTTGTGGCAGAAAAAGTTGGCCACATCGCAGGACGGACTGGCCGTCTGGTTGTCCGGCGCGCAGTAGGTGCCGGCATTGACCAAGGTGGAAGAGGCATTACAGCCGCACGTGACGGAACCGTTGAAATTGGGCGAACAAGTCTGGAAGCAGCCGCCGTTGTTGTAATCACACGGTGAACCGCTGCAATTCTGCTTGCTCGGTGAGTAGGCCAACAAGGCCCGCGGTGCGGAGGGAAGACGGGACACCAAGGTCTCCAATCGTGCGCCGGAATACTTTTCCGCTCGGTAAATGCCCCGCAAGGAGATGTCCGACCAGTAGATGTAGTCGCCCCAGACGGTCAATGCGTAGGGATAAATGGCGGAGGTGATGAGCGTTTCGGGGGTGACACAGTCGAGTTTGCAGCGCTCCAGCTTCTCCAGGATCGCGTCAGCGTAATAGATCATGTCGTCCGCGTAGTCGATAGCGAGCCCGGTGGGCTGGACGAGGCCCTTGCTGACCACGACTTCGATGTTGGTGCCGGCGAGAGAGGCGCGTTTGATGACACCGTTGGGGATGACCCAGTCAGTGAAGTAGATCTGGCCGCGGCAGGGGTGCAGAGCGATGGCTTTGGGCCGGGTGACGTCCACCACTGCGATGCTGCTGGTTCCGGCAAAATCTAAATGATAACAAGAAATCTAACATTCAGACACCACAAACAGACAGGCAAGCAGACACGTAGACACACACACCGACGAATAGATAGACAAACAGACAGACAGACAGACAGATCGACAGACCGTGAGGCAGGCAGACACGTAGACACACACACCGACGAATAGATAGACAGACAGACAGACAAACAGATCGACAGACCGTCAGGCAGGCAGACACGTAGACACACATACCGACGGACAGACACATCGACAGACCGTTAGGCAGACAAACTGAAATAATGCAAGCCAACGACCGGCAGACCGACAGGCATAAAGGCATGGCTGCATGAATAAAATTTACTCTGTAAATTAAGTTACCTGTTGAAAAAATTTTCTTCCGCGAGCTATCCGCCCAGTAAATGCGATCAGAGGTCCAATCGTACGCGATACCCTCCGGCTGTGCCAACAACCCAGACGCTTTAGGATTGGTAAAATTGTCCGACTTGAAGATGATCGTCCCATTATCGCTGGGATTCCTCACGCTGATCCACCGAATAGCTGGACGAGGTCCGTTAATAGCAAATATCAGTCGCTTATTCTTCCCGTCAAAGTCCATCCCGGTGATGGATTGGATGGTCACACCATTGGCCTCGAACGGCGATCCTGTGAATTCCGGATTGAAATGCATCCCGCGGAGGTTGCCCATGTCGGTGTAGATGAGGTACTCCTCCCAGGCGATGCAGGTCTGCTGGTCGCCCGATAGACGTCCCATCGCGCATCCGCACTTCCGCTCCATCTGAGCTGCCGGATCGTCGGATGACAAAACGGCAAAGCAGAGCTGGTCGCAACCGTTCGCCTCCGGTTCACACACCGATCGTCTACATAAAATAAGAAGTATTTATTAATAAACTGTTTAGTATGTAAAATTATTCCCGAAATGACGTCAAATTGTCGCAATCTCACTTATTAAAGAAAACCAAAATAGATAAATCCATCAAATTAATTAGCCAAACACACAAAATAAATGTGAAACTAATTTTAACATTTTTCATCCGAGATTTCAAAATCGAATTTTGCTGTCAAGCTATCCACACGCTAATGGACAAAGAATCAGATGAGGATGAGAATCCGATTGTATTACCTAGTCGGCATCGGCTGGTTGCTCTGAGCAAAGATCGCCACATCCCGAACGGTCTCCAAGTTGGCCATCAAGCGCTCCGGGTCGGTCTTATTATCCGCAAACTTGCTCGCACGGAACAGTGCCTGCAGATTTCGATCCACCCAGTAGACCTTGTCTTCGTAAATGGCGACACCATAGGGTGAGGGAAGGCGATATCCGGTAGATTCACTGCGAATGTCCCGGCGGTTTCCTCCGAGGTAATTGACGCTCTGGATGGAGTCCACCACGGAATCGACCCAGTAGACGTCATTGGTAGCGTGATCAATGGTGATGTCACGAGGTGTCGAAATCCCGGAAGTGACAATTGGTTTTCGACCGCTTCCGTCAAGGTAGGCGCGCTCAATCTTCGGAAATTGTCCGTAATCGGTCCAGTACATGAAGCCTTTAATCGGATTGACGGTGATCTACAAAAAACGCACATAATACACAAACCGCTTTGTCGCTAGATACAATGAGACAGATATATAGAAGACATGTCAACAGGCAGACAGAGGCAGACAGAGGCAGACTAACAGATATATGGACAAACGCTTAGACCGACATATAGATAGATCAGATAATATACAGGCATGCAAACCGACAGACAGACAGACATAAAGGTAGACAAGATTTATATAGACACGCAAACAGACAAAAAGGCATACATACAGACAGACAGTCACAGAGAGAGAGATAGACAGATAGACAGACAGACAGGCAGGCAGACAGGCAGACAGAAAGACAGACAGACAGATAGTCAGGCAGGCAAATAGAAAGACAGACAGATAGTCAGGCAGGCAAATAGAAAGACAGACAGACAGACAAAAAAATACACAGGCAATCAGGCCAATAGATGCCCAGCCAAAGTTTACCTGTCTCGGCGAATCCCGCTCAGTCTTAAACAATACTTTCCGGAACTTTCCATCCAACCGGCAGACCTCTACGAACGTTTCCGTCGCAAAGACGTTCGTAAAGTAAATATTCCCCGCCACCCAGTCGACAGCCAGGCCACGAATGCCAGTCACTCCGACACCGGTCGAGATGATCTGTTTGAAGCCCGATCCGTCGGGATGGATGCGGAAAATGCCGTTTGGCAACTCCGGCGATCGGTCCTTGTTGAAATCCGTCCAGTAAATCCACCGGTCTTGATAATAGAAATCCACATGGAGGGCATTGCGTTCCGGCCCGCTGATCGGGGTCATGGCGATCTCGCTGGAATTGCCCGCGAAGAAGATGCCTTGGATCTGCGAGAGCTGGCTGATGATGGCGAACTGTTCGAAGCTTTTACACTTGCTCCCGTCGACGATGGTGAAACCGGCCCCGCAGCCGCACGTGCGGTCGGAAGCGCCGAGGGGAATGCAAAACTGTTCACAGCCGCCGTTGTTGTTGCGACAGGGATGGCTCTGGATGTCGATCACACTGGAGCGGCGGTAAATTTTCATCTGCCGCGGAGATGTGTAGGCCGTTCGCAGATCGATCTAAATAAAGTCAAGAGAGTAATATAACCCGATAAACAATGATCTTTGACGTGGCTAGGAGAGAATTTTGTTACCCGGGAAAGATATCAAGTGCAGTGAAGGTAAAAAACATTTCTGGCTTACCCGCTTGTCTCCGGCTGGCAAATCGACCCTGGTGATGGCCTCATAGGCGGAATCGGCGTAGTATAGCTTATCATCCCAGACCACCAGACCCTGTGGCGTTTGGATGTTATGATTGACAATCGTCCGGCGCATCGTGCCGTCGCTTCGTCCGCAACTAATCTGTAATGGGATGCTTTTATAATGCAGACCGATGACAGACAGGTCAAATTGGATATTGCATCTCACACAAACGGCAGAAAGGGCCCAAAAGGGCCAAAGAGGCCAAGGGCTCAAAAAGTTTACAATCACTTAAAGTATCTGATCAAAGGGGCTTCAAACGGGAAAATGTTCAGGCTTTGCAATCAAGCAGTGTGAGCAGCGCGCACAAACCTCATTTTTCGACACATCGCTCCAGTAGATCATCTGGCTCTTGGGGTCGTACGTGATGAAGCTGATCTTGTAGATGTCCACGCGGAAGACCACGGCAGCGTTCTGCCCATCCAGTCGGACCTTACCGATCTTCACCGGGATATTCACACCGCCGTTGTCGCCCCAGAAGAGCAACCCCTCGGCCGGACTAATGGCCAGCGAGACCGGCCGCGACACTCCTGTTTCATTGCCGTTATTTCCCAGCACGACCTTGTAAATTTGCCGGCGCGCATTGTTCCGCGTCATCAGAATCTGCTTCTGCTCCACATTTCCGACGTACAGATTTTGGCCGATATAGTCGTACGCTACGGAATACGGTGATCCGATCAAACCGGTTCGCAGAATTCTGGTTCGGTTGTCGCCATCGAAGTTGATGGACCACAGGGTGCCTGGAATGGTGAATAAAATTACCCTGCGTGCCAGTTTTGCCTCGTTATCAATGCAACCTGCTTGTAGGTCTGGCTCTCAATCGGTCTTTCTGTCTCACCGTCTGCTTGCCTGTCTACCAGTTGTCTGTCTACCTGTCCATCTGTATGCCCTGTTGTCAACCTGCCTGGATCGAGGCATCCGTTCAGTCAACGTACCATTGTCACTCTTGTCGTCTTTCTGGGTGTAGTAGAACATCCGGTTCTCCGAATCCACAGCGAAATCGTAGCCGTTTTCCATGCCGACCACCGACAACGGTGCCTGCCACTCCTTGTCTGCCAAATCCATTCGAATACCACGCAGCGACTTGTCCTGCATGGTCATGAGAAACTGGAGGTCAGGGATTTCCCCGCATGCTCTCTTGTCGCCTGCCAGGATGAAGCCGGAGGGACACACGCAGGTGAATGAAGCAGTGGCGTTGGCGGAGAGTAAGCACATATGACTGCATCCCGAATTTTCACAGGGATTCTTTTCATCGGGCTGGGTGACGGCGTGGTACACCAGGATACCCAAGGGTTGAGCGATCTTGTAGGTCATGACGGAACTGTTGCTGCCTTTAAACTTGTCCGCTCTGTTGACGCGGTTGATTTGCCGGTCCGTCCAGTACATGGAGTCCTCGAAAACCGCCATTGCATGGGGATGGTGCAGAGCCTACGTGACGTGAGTAATTAGGGGAAAATGCACAAACAATCAATTAGACAGACATATACAGTAAAAGGCTATACGACTGACAGACAGACAAACAGACAAACAAACAGACAGACGGACAGACAGACAGAAATACATATAGATAGAAAAAAGAGGTAAAACTACATACCAGAGCGCTAGCCAGAACTTGTGTCCGTCCAGATCCGTCGTAATTACAGAAATCAATGAAGTCCAACTTGCTGTCGGCGAAGTACAGTCGCTTATTCGGCAGGTCAATCGCCAGTCCGTTGGGCCAGAATATCTTCACAGTGATGATGCTCTTCCTCGCGGTTCCATCCAGACTGGCCCGTTCAATGCGCGGTCGCTCGCCCCATTCCGTCCAAAACAGAAACCGCGCTCCATCCCGAGGGTCTAACGTGATGCCTCGCGGTCGAGAGATGTTTTGCGCGAACAGCACAATCCGATGCCGACCGTCCGACGTTGCGGCGTTGATCGTGTCCAGCGACGAATCGGTCCAGTAGAGGTTCCTACCGATCCAGTCAAACACCATCCCTTCCACAACATCCACACCAGACGTGATGATGGCTCGACGGGTGTCTGTGCGGTTCTTTCCATCAGCCGGGCCGCGCATAATGGCCTTCTGACGCAAATCCGACCAGAAAATCCGGCCCATTTTCAGATCGGCTGCCAGGGCGACCACGTTGGTCACGTTTGTGTTGTAGGCCTCGATATTCATACCAGACAGACCAGTCTTCAGGATGGTGCGACGATTCGAGATGAAAACGACAGCTGAATCATTAGTCGCCTTACATGACCTGTAAGACAAATACGGTTGGCCGCGATCTAAGAATTCAGATGTCTGACTGTGTGTGTGAGCGTCAATCTTTACCGCGATGTTTGGTAGATGTATCGGTCTGTCTGTCTGTCTGTCTGTCTGTCTGTCTGTGTGTCTGTCTGTGTGTCTGTGTGTCTGGCTGGCTGGCTGGCTGGCTGCCTGACTGTCTGTCTGTCTGTCTGTCTGTCTGGCTGGCTGGCTGGCTGCCTGACTGTCTGTTTGTTTGCCTACAAAAAAAACGCACCTATGATCCGGTCCAATCTGGTATCCATTCGCGCATTCGCAATGGAATCCGCCCTTGGTATTGGTGCAGATTTGCGAGCAAGTACTCGGATTCTCGCATTCGTCGACGTCGTCGCAGTTTTTTCCGTCGGCTCGTAAGACCATCCCCACCGGGCAGCGACACAATGGACCCATCGGCGTCTGGATACACAGATTCGAGCACCGCATCGCGATCGGATCACACTTCTCCGCGGAACACCGGGGACCCTCATCCGAGCCCTGGGGACAGTCCTGCTTGCCATCACACACCGCCGAGTCGTTGACACAGACATCCCCCCTCACACATCGCCACTGCCCAGACGGGCAGGTAAAAGGCTTAACGCCACAGCTGGCATCAGTCTCGTCGGATCCGTCGTAGCAATCGTCTCGTCCATCGCACATCCACGACTTGTAGACGCAACGTTCGTTGCCGCAAGTGAAGAACTCCTCTCCACATGTTATATTAGTGCAGCCCGTCTCGTCGGATCCGTCGTCGCAGTCGGACTGGCCGTCGCACTTCCACTTCTTGGGGATGCAAGTGCGTGAGGTGGTGCACTGAAGCTCGTCCGCTTTGCATCGACCGGGCGCGCGAGAAGTGCACTGTTTCTCGTCCGAACCATCCGAGCAGTCCCGATATCCGTCACATCTAAACCGAAGAGATCAACTCAATAACAGACAAACAAACAAACAAACAGACAGACAGACAGACAGACAGACAAACAGACAGACAGGCGAGAGCATGTCAAACCAAACCCAAGCAATCAATCAATTTAACAAATCGAGGGATCTGGCAACCAACCTGTAGATTTCTCGGACACATTGCCGGCCATTATCACAACGGAACTCGGAAGCGCGACAGACAACCGGTGGACAGTTGTTCTCATCCGAACGGTCAAAGCAATCGTCATCACCGTCACATTTCCAAGATAGAGGGATACAGCGGCCGGATGAGCATGTGAACTGGAAGTATTGGCAAGTCTTCTCCTTGCAGAAGTCTCCCTCGTCCGACCCATCGCCACAATCGTTGTCTGAATCGCATTTCCAGGACATGGGGATGCAGCGACTATTGTTGCACCGGAATTCCGTCGTTTCGCAAGTTACGTTCGCTACAGACGAATACAGTGAAAGTGCGTCAATGCTTTGATTGTCTGCCTGCTTTTCCTTCTGTCTGGATGGCTAACTGTATGTCTGTCAGGCCGTCTCTCTGCCTGTTTGGAGACTGTCTGTCTGTCTGTCAGACTGTCTGTTTGGTCTGGTCTGTCTGTCTGTCCGATCGTACATTGTTTGCACCCGCATGCCTTACTTACCACAACTTGCTTCATCGGAAAAGTCGCCGCAATCATTATCCCCATCGCACTTCCACCGAGACGGGATACACCGCCCGGAGGAGCATTTGAATTGGTCAGTGGAACACGTCGGTGCGGTGCAGTTCTTTTCGTCACTGTTATCCAAACAGTCGTCATCGCCATCACACACCCAGCGCGCGGTGATGCAGCGTCCATTTGCGCAAGCGAAATCGGTCGTGCTGGCACACTGACGCGCAATGGGTTCCTGAGCGTTTTGTGTGCAGACCTTTCCATCATCGCCCAGTTTCATTCCGTATGGGCAGGAGCACTCAAACGTCAGTTGAGAATTAATATCTGAATACAAAGGAAGAAGATTTTGCAAAATTTTCTAACACCTAGAGACATCATAGTTTATATTACCGTCTGAGACCAGCTTCGGAAAGCAAAAGTGGGAGCACCCGCCATTCCCGGCACCGAGACATGGATGGTTTGGAACGATCGGCTGGTTAGACACACTAAACGCCTTTACACCATACAGTCGGTCGTCCGGATCAATCGTCGTCATAATCACTTGGTCTCCGCCTGACAATCATAAAACACAATGCTCATTTTCAATTGTTTTACCATCGCCTTCCAGTCTGTCTGTCTGTCTGTCTGTCTGTCTGTCTGTCTGTCTGTCTGTCTGTCTTTGTCTGTCTGTCTATCGGTCTATTTGTCTGTTCTCCCCTGTCTGTTTGTCTGGATGTCTGCATAGCCAAACCAAAATAGCGTACCTGTTTTCTTATTAGCCCTGACCACCGCGTCAAACCTCCAGTCCGAGAAATAAACGTGTTCATTGAGAATGCTCAAGGAAAACGGATGTAGCAAGAAGCGACCGACAATTGTCTGCACGTCATTCCCGTCAAAATCGGAATGCTGAATGCGATCCAACAACGCGTCGCACCAGTACAATCGATCAGCCTGATAATCGATGGACACACCGTTGGGCCAGCCCAACTGTTGCTTCCGCACTCGCTTCAGCCCGGTACCGTTGTAGTTCACCCGGGAGATGTTCGCTGGCCGCTGCCATTCGGTGAAGAAGATGAAACCCTTGTTGGGATGAATCGCCAGGGCTCGAGGGCGGCTCAAATTCGACATGATGGTCCGTCTCCAGGTGGTATTCCGCAGGGAGACACACGACAGTGTCGATCGACCGGAATCGAGGAAGTAGAGCAGCTGTGAGGCCCAGTCGACGGCAATACCTTCGACACCCTCGTTTTCCGACAGGACAATCGGTTCTTTCCCGGTGCCGTCCGGGTGGTAGCGGTAGATGACGTCAGCCACCACGTCGGAGAAGTAGATGTAGTTGTTGCGGGCGTCGAAATCCAGCGCGACAAAGTTGGTCCCGCGAAGGCTTCCGACAATGGGCATAACGGCATCGGTGAAGGATTCCTGCTGGAAGCCGTCTTTGACCACTCCGCGAATGGCGCTCTGGGAGGAGTAGACGATGAACTCGGACAGTCGGACGCAGGAACGACCGTCGGCTTGCAGTTGAAAGCCAATGTCGCAGGCACAGCGGTAGCCAATGCCGTTGTTGTTGGGATTTTGGCGGATGATGCAGAGATGTGAGCAGTCACCGTTGTTAGTTCCACAAGGCTTCGTTGCTGTGGAGAGGCATTAAATAATGACAGTTTGATCTGACTATTCACCTTGATTGTTGACCTAACTGCGAAATTTCTCCAATTGTCTGCTGTCAGCTTCTAGGGATAGCACGTCTGCCTGTCTGTTTGTACGTTTGTCTGTATGTCTGTTTGTTTATTTGTCTCTATGAATTTACTTGTCTGTCTGTTTGTCTGTCTGTTCAACTTTCTATTTATTTGTCTGCTGCAGGGCTGGCAGTCTGTTTGATTGTCTGTCTGATTGCTTGTTTGCTGTCTGTCTGTCTGTCTGTCTGTCTGCATGGCTGCCAAAATGCATTCTCACATGGCAGTTTATTATCAAATAGTCTGTCTGTTAGTGCTCTATCCGCCTATATATCTTACTGCTGCCTGACAAGTACGGTCAACAATTCCCAATTAGCAAGCGTAAAAGATGCCTCAGCTTTGTTTGGTCTTTACATGATTTCTTACCCGGTTGTATTTGCTTTAGTGGATGGTAAACGGAAACACCCATCGGGAAACTAGGATCATCCTTGGTAACTTGGACGTTGATGATCGAGTCGGCGCCCTTAAACTTGGATACAGCCAAAACTCCAAGTCGGGTCCAGTCAGTCCAGTATACGAGGTTCTCAAATGTTGCTAAACCTTGCGGGTGCTAATGACAAAATAATGGAGTCAACTCAAGGCGATTTTATTATACGGTGTGTCAAGTCGATCCAAAGGGGAGGGGGTGACTTACAGGGATGAAAGCGCTTCCGGTCAGCACAACCTGTCTGTCCGAGCCGTCATACTTGGCCGTTTCGATGTAGTCCAAGCGCGAATCACAATAATAGATTCGACGGGCAATGAGGTCGGTCGCGATTGACGATACATAATACATCCGGTCATTCAGAATGGTCTTTCGCGCCGTGCCGTCCATGCTGGCTCGCTCAATCCGTTTGCTGCAACAGGCCAATTCAAATTGTCATTTAAACCAGCAACTGTAAGGGCGACAGCAACATACTCAGACAGATAGAGAGACAGACAAGCAGTCCGACAAACAGACACAGACAGACAGACAAACAGACAGACATATACAGAAAGAAAAAGACAGACAGACAGACAACAAGTAGACAAACAAACAACAGGTAGACAGACAGACAAACAAACAGACCACAGGTAGACAGACAGACAAACAAACAGACGGGTAGGCAGACAGATAGTCGCACAGTGATGAGATGAAAAAGAGACAGAGAAAAGGAAGACAAAAGATAAAGTAAAGACAAATTAAGATACAAATATGTCCCACCTGTCAGAAATGAACATTGCTCCCTGGAGCGGATCAATGGCGATGGCCAACGGCGCCGTAAGATTCTGACTAATAACAATGGCTCGATACCGTCCATCGAGTTCCATAACGTCAATTCGTTTGGCAGCCAAATCCACGACGTACAGTTTATTGGCCACCCAATCTACCGCGATACTAACGGGATTCTTCAATGCCAGCGTCGCCACCGTGGTGTTCAGTCGATTTTCCACGTCCCCCAAGGGTGCGGAGTAGATGGCCGGTCGACGCTCGTCCGTGTCAGTCCAGTAGAGTTTGTCATTCAAGAAGTGGTAGTCCACGGCAAACGCCTTGGAGGTGTTGACGAGACGGCGAATCTTCAGTGCTTGTTTGTCCACTTCGTATATTCCCTCCCGGCGGGCGTAGATGATACGTAGTTTGGAGACGTCCGCCACGCGGCAGGTGCCTTGCTTTTCCAGCTGGTATCCGGGATTACACATGCACTGCAGAAACCAACAGAAACTGCAATTTAGGAAAAGACACAGAGAGAAAGCCAAAGTTCTATCACAGAAAGCAGCAACATCACAACAGACAAAGCCAGACAGACAAACAGGCATACGGACAAAGACAAACAGAAAAACAAACAGAAAAACGGGCAGGGAGACAGACACAGATTTAACATGCGCACAAAGACAAACAGACAGACAGACAGACAGACAGACATAGACTGGCAAACTGACAGATAGAAATTAAGACAGGCAGACGGACAGTCACTCAACCAAACAGACAGAAACTGAGACAGATAGACAGATAGACAGATAGACAGATAGACAGATAGACAGACAGACAGGCAGACAGAGGCTGACAGAAAGACGCGCACCGACAAACAGACAGACATACGTACAGTGAGAGACTTACGAAGACTGACAAATAACCAGACAGAGAGAAATTGCGACAGTACGGCAAAAACATAGACAGATCTCTCTTACGCGATAGGATCCGAGCACGTCCACACACATCTGGTCGCAGAAGCCCCAGACTTCGCACTCGTTTCGGTTGATGCAGGTCCGATTAGTGGCGGGATCCAACATATATCCATCGGCACAAAAACACTCGCCACCGAACAGACTCGGTCGACATTGGAAATCGCACGACAGCAGGCCACATTTATCGCTTTTACAGGCAGCCTCATCTTCGTTGCGCGCACACTGGGTCTTCCCGTCGCAAACTTGGCTTTTGGGAATGCAGGTTCCGGAGCAGGCGAAAAAGTCAGCCGTGCAGGCGGTGCAATTTCTCTCATCCGAACTGTCGGAGCAATCATTGACACCGTCGCACTTCCGCTCACTTGCGATGCATTCACCGGTCCCACATCTCATTTCGCCTAAGAACATGCACGTTAGAAAATTCATAAAAGGATTACCGTCGTAAACCAATCAAGCAATTGTTCAATGAAATACAGGTCTGTATTTTCAGGCACCAAAAACAACACAATTTTACAGGTCAGTCAACTAATTAATTTTGGGTCAATCAATCAATTCGGCTATCGCAGCCAATAAAAGCACTAAAACTGACTCGTACTTGGCGAACAGTCGGCAAACGTGCAGTTGACTTCGTCCGACCCGTCACCGCCTAAAA
Source organism: Hypsibius dujardini (assembly GCA_001579985.1). Taxonomy (NCBI): domain Eukaryota; kingdom Metazoa; phylum Tardigrada; class Eutardigrada; order Parachela; family Hypsibiidae; genus Hypsibius; species Hypsibius dujardini. The sequence goes on along the minus strand of LRSR01001364.1, from coordinate 7,855 downwards.
CGAAATTTGCTATTCACCATATCCGAGGCATTAATAATATTAGTATTTAAATTTATGAGATGGTATTCAGTACAGTCATCACGGTGATTGCAGACGTCACTTTCGGCGATGCAGCGATCACGAGATTTGCAGAGGAATTGGCCGCGGTAGCAGGAGGTTCGATCTAGGCAGAAACAGACAAACAGGAAAAACACCAGGTGAGCAAATAAAAACACGAAAATATATGCATTCACGTCACTACTCACTGCATCCACGTTCGTCCGAATTGTCCCTGAGAAAGCATAAAACTCGTTTAAGTAGTTCGGCCAGCCAAGCATTCATTCAGATACACATACCGACAATCGTAGACGCTGTCGCAATGCTTTTCTTTTGCTATGCACAGATTTGAGCTGGTACATCGGAAATCGTCCGCTAAACACTGTCGATAATCTGAAATTAGAGAAATAAATCGATTACATGTAGCTCAAACAGAAAAAGGATGGCCAAGTAGGCAGACGTACAGGTGGGGAGGACAGACAGACAGACAGAAACATAGGCAAACAGACACACACAGAGCAAACAGGCAGTCAGACTGACAATCATACAGACTGCCAGCCCTGCAGCAGACAAATAAATAGACAGTTAAACAGACAGACAAACAGAGACAGACAGACAAGTAAATTCATAGAGACAAATAAACAAACAGACAGACAGACAGACTACAGACAGACAGACAGATAGACAGACGTACAGACAAACAGACTACAGACAGACAGACAGACAGGCAGACAGGCAGACAGACAGACAGACAGACAGACAGACAAATAGGAAGACAGACAGACATTAAGGTAGATAAAAAACAGGTAGACAAATATTTCTCAGAAATACTTCCAAGTATGACATCAGACAAAACAAACAGCCATACCACAAGTATCCTCGTCGGACCCGTCAGCACAGTCTGCCGTTTTGTCACATTTCCAGTGCTGTGGTATGCAGTAGGTCGTGTTCCACGTATATGTCCGGCAAGAGAATTGATGCGATTCGCACACCGGCGGTGCTGGAAATCATTGATTAAAACAAAGCCATGATGGTTGTGCCTCTCCCTTCCGAACGTGCGGACCCATTCCCGTGAACTTACCGCAATTCTGCTTCTCATCGTCTCCATTTTTACAATCTGCGTAATAATCACATTTCCAGTTTTCTGCAAACAAAATAATCCTTAGCAAGTTGAACGCATCGCATCGTCCCGCCCAATCGAAAGAAGACCAGCAATATTGTCTTACCTGGAATACACTGTCCATTTGAGCACTGAAAGAAGCCGTCAGGACACGGTCGAGTCGCTGAAAAAAACCGAACAGGGCATTAGTCAACATCAATGAAATCTCATCAATAAGAAAATTATTGCCGTACGCACCACACTGCTCCTCGTCCGAGCCGTCGGCGCAGTCCTTCTCGCCGTCACAGGCGAAATACATCGGGATACACTCTCCTGTGGACCGGCATGTGAAGACCGGTGCACTGTAGGGGCATCCTGCAAGCGACAAAGCTGTAGGCGCCAGCCGAAAATGCGAAGCGCTTCCTGCGAACGCGAAGCATAATTTAGCGTTGCTTAGACCAACATGGCACCGGTGCCTTAATCAAAAAAGCAGACATAGACAAAATAAGCAAGAACGCGAGCCAATGGTCACCTGGGGATAATTCTATCTGACTAATCAATTCATGAATCAATCAGAACAATGGAATATCTACATCAACGAATAAGTTAAAAATTTTCCCGTGACACTTTTACTGTTAACAGTGAACTCCAATCCTAAGACGAAGGGCCTCCTGAAGACCTTTTTTCGGTCGTCAATCTTAGTTAGATGCTGAAAATGTGGGGCTCTTTTTAAATTAATTGTTTCAATAAATTTCGCCGGCGGATTTTAATTTATACAATTTGTACGCAAATTCAAAAAAGCTACTTAAACAACACTAGACTCTTTCCTCTAATAAAATTGATCAATCAATCAATTATTCAATCACTTTAAAAATCAATCCGGTCCGTCAATCAAATAATCGAACAAACTGCTACATCAACAATTAATAAACATACAGGAAACCGCGTCGATAATGTGGAAGGAAAGGCACCGACCAAGGTCATATCACCGCGAACAATCGCCCGAGAGAGAGAGAGAGAGGGTTCCCTCATCGCGTCGCGCATAGCCCCCTCTCGACTCGGCAAATGAGTGCAACGTCCTTTGGCAAACGCCACAAGTGTACTCAAAACTTTGATGACCCTGCTGTCTACACATACACTAAACTCTTTTTTTCTGATTTTACTCTTTTACTGCCTCTGTCTTATCTCGTCGTAGCTGTACATGTATATTGTACATGTATAATAAACGCTATTTTTACAGTACTCTGCACACGGCCACGCGATTGCCGCTGTAATTCCACGGTCCGTCACACACCGGAAGCGGAATGAAAAAGACCGCGCCTAGCCCAAAAGCATAATCAAAAATTCGAATTACGGAAAAGTCATTTTTTCCCGACTTTTTCTGTTGACGCGGGCGCGACGTAAACAGGACTTCCTCGAAATGCGAAAGGCCTAGGTTGCGGTGTGTGTGTAGTGCGTGTGGTGAGTGTCGGACCGTGTCGTTTCTACCGCGCGTCAAAATTAGCGAAATTCAATACTGACGGTAACACTTATCGCCGCGTTGAAAGGTTACTCGAGAGGAACGGAACCCCGACCGACCGACACTGAACCTAACGGACTGTGGCTAGAATGAAGAGCTTCCGTAAAGGGCGATTAAATTACTGATATAGTCCAGCAGACCGCTCAGGCGATGCTCCGTTGGTTCCCAACAGCAAACCTGACACGCAAATCAATTCGCAAAAAAAATCAGTAGCCCATTTTTCATCTGTCTGTCTGTCTGTCCGTCTGTTCTGTCTGTCTATATGTACGTATGTCTGTCTGTTTGTCCGTCCGTTTTCATGTCTGCCTTCAGTCTGTCTGGCTGTCTGTCTGTCTATCTGTCTGTCTGGCTGTCAGTTGTTCCGTCTGTCTGCCTCCCTACATGTCTACGAGCCTGTCTGTTTGTCTGTCAGTTGGCCTACCTTGATGTCCTTTTTTCGGTACTTCTGTCTATCTGTTTGGATAGCTGACTTTCTGTCAGTCCATCATCCTATATGCCTGCCTGCCTAGATGCCCCGTAGATCCATGTAAACTGCCTATGTACAACTGACTTCAAATTACTCTGCAGAACCATTCAAAATACTAAATAATAGAGTGTACTACTTCGCCCCTAATACCTGGGACCCTTAATAACTAGACGTTTGACGTGGACCCCCACACGCATCAATCTCACCACATCGGAATAATTTCGCCAAACAACTTTCGGAGCAAAATACCGACAATATATGGGCCAACTATTTAGGCCCATGCCTAGGAGGAGATGTCACGTCACATTACACGGCGTGTGATTGAAAATATAGCACTGATTTTCTGTTTGTCCTTGGTGAAGACGAACAAAAAACTTCTCCGCCGCAGCGTGGCGCAAAAGAAGAAGAGAAAACGACCCAACAGAAAGACCCGAAGCAATGCACAAAAAACTGCCGCGAAGAACCGAACTTTTCCTGAACACCACAGCAGCAGCAGCAGCAGCAGCAGCAGCAGCATGAGCTCGGCAGAAATGCACAAGGTCAGCAGTTGTGTATGTATTATTTCCACACCGCGTCAAGGTTAACTGATCGCACACAAAAACTACCTTACGTTATCAACTAAATAACAAAAATGCAAAGTTCAGCATCAACTTTCCGCTTGGAACAGCTTCTCTATGTAGCGCCTCTCAATGAGAAAGTAAGCCTCCTTTGTTGAAGCGATTTCCCGCTTTTGTCCCCCACCTCGAGTATTACGTCGAAAAAAAGGCCCCAACGGTAAATCTCCCACCCAACGTCCAAACTGTTACTGAACTGTTACGAACAAAAATTACGAACACATTATCAGCAGGAAATTCCTCTTAAATCCGTGTGCCTTTTGCTAAATCATCAAAACAAAAATTTCACATTGTGCGGTGTCCGTCGGTACCAAGTTCTATGTAGAGGTACTAGGCACTAGGTGCTAGGTAGTAGGCCACGGCCCACATTCCATCGTCCGCGATCGCGCGCACTCACTCACTCACTCACTCGACGGAGAGGGAGGACGACCAAAGCCGAGAAATGAACAATGCGAGTGCGCTTGATTTTGAAGGGGGGTGAACCTTGAACAGCCCCGAATATATCGCGAGGACTACCAACACTATACTACACAAACACGGTGGTTGGCTGGGTTGGTGAGGGTGACTCTCGAAAAAAGGTGCGCGCATTTTTCCATGAGCAAATTAAAGCGGAGTCGCGGACCGGTAAACAATTTTGAGGAAGGACATAAATTAGCAGTATGTGAAAGTTTGCGTTGTTACTGCGCTGGCACCCTCTGTGTGCCTGTCTGGCACCCTCTGTGTGCCTGTCTCCTGGTGTGAAGCGCCCCGGAATATTCCGACGAGCAAGACGGTACGAATACGACACTCCGACTGTCTCTTGGCTGTGGCTGTTGCTTCTTTTGAAGCTCGGAATAGAAGGACAGACGGCAAAAATTTAATTCAGATGGGGTTGAGCTTTGCTTTTCGCGGAAGCGAAAGCCATCAAATTGAATGTGCAGTGCACTGCGGCAGAGAGGGCAGCTTCGCACTGCATAAATACAACAGCTCTCTCGATAGATCGTAGAGAAGAAGTACTTGTCCTTCTCCCTTCGCTCGGCGAATTTTGATGCATCTCTGCAGTGGATGTACCTTGACGGAGCGGGTGCAGGTGGCATAGTGGTTGGTGTTTGGCCTACTGCGAAACCATTCCGAGGGCGACGGAAGAAAACATTTATGCCACTCACGCACAGCACAGTCGGTCGGTCAGCCATTTATGCCACTCACACGCAGCACAGTCGGTCAGTCAGGCAATCAGCTGGTCGCTTCACTCGCCACACAAACGATAAAGCAAAGGCATGATATTCAACTTCCACATTAAACCAATTCATTCTATTATAGCCTCCGAATTTTACTTACACAAAATACAATTTTTGGTTATCAATTAAAATTATAAAGCGATTTTGTGGCTGTTGATGTCAGGTATTTTGTGGGACTGAGAGAACAGGGCATTTCACTCCTAACTAGATGATGTGTGTACAGCACTACATAAACATTAGTCGTCAACACTGTGATCGCCAAAAAGCCACATCGTGATATGAACATTTTACACCATAAAGCGGCCCATTAAAGCAGAATTAAACCAGGTCAGAAAAAGTCGTCGCAAAATGACCACAATCTATTGTTAATCCCCAACGCGAGTTAAAGTCAATAATGACTAGTATGGCGTGCACACGTACCATTCCATATTTAAATACTAAAAATCTGCTTCATCCATTCTTTAACAATTACCAGCCTGACGAGGAAGGCCCATGACCGTAAAAAAACGAGAGCCGAGCTCAAGCAAGAAAGCACAGAAAATATTGGAAATTCATGGGTCAAAAAGCGCACTTACTTATTGGGCTCTGCTGGCTCTCCAGCCGACTCCACTGGACGCAGAATGCGATGCCCAGCAGTAACAGCCGCATTTCCAGAGCTGACTGTCTCTCTCGCGTAGCTTTTACTGCCGGCAGTCACTCATTGAGCGTAAAATCCGGACGCTCCACTTGCGCGTGTCGCTAATTCCACCAATCAATCAATCAAGCACTCGTGCACGCAGCCGAATGTAGCCGGCGTCTCCGGTCTTCGCACCACACACGCGTTCGGCAATCCCTACGATCCCAAATCAACCGGCTCTATATCCAAGGGGTGACAACAATGCAACAAAAATAGGATCAAAAAAATTGACCGCCGGTATATATTTGCACAGGAAGTCGGTGCTCCGCACACTGGACGATGACGACGGGGCAATTTTTGGAGAGGCTGAGGAGACGACGTCGACGACGATGGATATGTGTGTATATGGATGTCAAGGGCGCAGACAGCGCAGGTATACCGCCGTTAAAAAATTCAAGAGAGAAAGAGCGCAGTAGACAAATGACAGCAGGGGAGGGAGAGGAGAGAGAGGGGAGGAACAGGTGCGGTGCACTCTCTCTCACACTCTTCGCTTGAATATATATGTATATGCTAGTAGTATATACTGGCGTGGAGTACCGCCGCCGATAAAACAAAAAATGAAAGGGTAGAAAAACACAACTCACTCATCACAACTGCAGCGAGCGAGCGAGAGAGACTGGTTTTTTTGCATGCGCATTGCCGGCGTTAGCGGAGACTAGGTAGAGAGGTACGGTAGAGAATTGCCACGCGTTCTCGTCAACAACACTCGAAACTTTTTCGCGCGAGCGACAGGTAAACGCATATGATGGGCGCTCTGTCAGGCTAAGGCTGACCTCAGCTACGAGAGAGAGAGAGGAGAGAACACAGCACGCAGAGAGAGGATGTTGCTGATAGGCATTTCGCCAGATCGACCGGCGACGACGAAGGCGAGAGTGGGCGGAGTGTGCCAGCTTGGACTGTGGTCCAACTGAGTCGTTTGCGCTTGATAGGCCCACCGCCTACGCGCCTTATTTAACCTGTGGGCAGTATCAGGGCGTGTGGGAACCTGTTTGTGTGACGATGTGATTGGTAGCGGGGAAAAATGATTGTTATTGATAATCCAAGGTGTATCACATCTGGCGCGATTGCAATAAATCACCCGGCGTTCATAGACTTTCCCCATGGACGACGGACACGTGAAAGGAGTTAAAAATCCGACGACGACGACGACGATTTCGTGTGCTTACCCTGTTCAAGACGTCGCTCGTGTGTCTTCATCTTCTCACCAAAAAATTGTTTCTAAGACAAGACAGGCATGTACATACTACTCCTACTACAGCGAGATACCCAGTGGAAAGTTTATGTTCTGAAGGCGCTTCAAGAACGCTTTATAGAATATAAATGTTTTTATTCGAGCTCATCGCGAAACCTGAAATTGGGTCTCTGGTTCGACCCGATTTCACAGGAGATGCAGTGTTCTTTTTTACCAGCGTGAATCCTGCACGATCGAGGTGAACTTATGGCAATGCAGGGTACTCCTACTGTTGTACTTAGTAGGTATCCAGGTCGGGACTTTGTTATCGATTCACTCAGTCAACAGTCTCTGTTTATCCTGTGCTCCGGAATCTCGATTGAGACGGGTCTTCGGGTACATCATCCTGTGCTCCCGAATCTCGATCGAGACGAATAATCATCCTGCACATATAAGTACACGAACCATTGAACCAGGCGGCTACCGTTCTCGTTTATTAATTTGAGGTCGCCGGCAGGCTCGCAGCCAAAACATCCGGTGTGGCGCCGTGCGCCAGGGTGCAGACGAAGCCTTGGTTTAACACAAAAGGGTGCCGTTTGAGCCATAATTCATGAAACTATCAAGAAACCGGATACACTGCCTGAAGTGTAGGGAGAAGCATTTTGAAGACCTTCTAGAAACAATGAACTACCGGAATATTAGTAGTCACCTAGTCGTAGGTTGATGCTCATAGCGCCACCTTTCGGTGCTCAGCCAGCATTAGTGCGTGATCACAGAATGGCCAGAAATTAACGCGTCGACCAAAAAAGTCTGTTTTTTTTCTGAATGATGATAGGAAATGGACGTTTCAGAGCTCATGACAATAAAAATGGAGGCATGTTGATTTCTGGTAAATTCTTGTCGTATTATTCCAGAAATATTACCTCTGTAGTACTAGTGTAATTGTGTAATATTACTGTTAGTATTTCCTTTCGCTAAAACGTTGTTGAGAGCGCGAACCAGTTTACCTGATTTTTAGCTTTTTAATGATGTAAAAACTTTTGTTTGCTGCAAAATC